>MU183896.1:201245-223572 GCA_016904865.1 Pissodes strobi | reverse complement strand
ATATGTTGTAGCGTAGGTTTTCACGGATGGTAGAATGAACAAAAGTGATATTCCGGGTTTCAATCTCATGCAATTCGGTTTCGGCCTTGCTGTCATACAACCCTAACAATGGCCTATTTGTTAGCGCCACCTTAAGTTTCTCGAAAGCCACCTGTTCGGTATCGCTCCAATGCCATGCAACCTCCTTCTTGGTCAAATTTGTCAGATGTTTCGCTATAATAGCAAAATCCTTCACAAACTTCCTAAAGTAACTCGCCAAGCCTACAAACTGTCTTACGCCATGCACATCAGTAGGAACTGGAAAATTTCGTACCACCTGCAGTTTTCTCTTGCCAGGTCGAATGCCATTGGCACTCACTTCATGCCCTAAGTACTCCAATTTATCTTCCAAAAAGATACATTTGGCCAGATTCAACTTGAGTCCCGCCTTGGCTACAAACTGAAGCACTATGTCCAGTAATGCCAATCCTTCATCAATGGGTACCGATGGAAGCAAAACATCATCCATGTACGCCAGCACCAAATTATTTTGCATACCCAGAAGCATCTTATTAATCACTTTTGGAACACCGCCGGGGCATTCGCCAAACCAAATGGAACCCTCAGGTACTCATAGTGTCCATCCGGAGTCACAAACGCCGTCTTCGCTACCGAATCACCATGCACTGGAAGCTGATGATACCCTTGTGTCAAATCCAAAGTCGTATAATAATTTTTATTTGCCAATCTGTCAAGTTGATCCTCCACCCGTGGTAATGGGAACCGGTTATTCACAATAATAGAATTTAACGCCCTATAATCGACGCACATGCGCATCTCACCATTCTTTTTAGGGACCAGGACAATAGGACTTGCATACTCAGACTCTTCTTGTATCACGCCTGCATTCAGTAGGTGTTGTACCCTCTCTCTCACTAATGCCCTTTCAGCATAAGACAACCTCTAAGGCCTATACACCACCGGCTTATCTGTCATTACCTGTATTCTCATTTCGCCAAGAACAGTCACACCCAAATCGTCATCGCCATTTTCTCTAACAAATCATACAATTTTCGCACATTATTTTCGCCTATATCACCCACTCGGATATCACAGAGATTGAGTTTATTTACTAGATTATTACTTGCCAAACTTCGATTTATCTGAACATTAGCATTGCTCATGAGAGTGCCCCTCACCATGAAGGACATAGGTGCTTCAGCTTGTAGCCAAGGCGGGACTCAAGTTGAATCTGGCGAAATGTATCTTTTTGGAAGATAAATTGGAGTACTTAGGGCATGAAGTGAGGGCCAATGGCATTCGACCTGGCAAGGGAAAAGTGCAGGCAGTATGAAATTTTCCAGTTCCTACTGATGTGCATGGCGTAAGACAGTTTGTAGGCTTGGCGAGTTACTTTAGGAAGTTTGTGAAGGATTTTGCTATTATAACGAAACCTCTGACAAATTTGACTAAGAAGGAGGTTGCATGGCATTGGAGCGATACCTCCAGTCTTCCACTTCATCCGTCTGTCGTCTACATTCTTCAGATGAAGCTTCGTGGACTCGCCGCTTGCTAGCACCCGTTCGCCAATTGCCACCACAGCTCCATGAATCTCGAAGCGCCTTGCGGAGACCCAGTACCTTCCACCTTAATTACCGTCTTCCAGCACCACATGTCTGTCTTTTCGCCAGGACCCAGGCTGAAGTTCTCCAGACATAGTACCCTATGTGATGTCTCATCGTCCTCCAGAGTGATCCGCTGGAGCAGTTCTGTCACTGGGTCAGTACGAGACAGCTGCACCTTGCCAGCATTCACTGTCAGAATGACGCCTGGGGTAGCCAACGCCGGTTGAACTAAAAGAAGATCAGCGCCAGCAAGATCGCACTCGGCAACTAACGCCTTGATGCCTAATGTGATGCCGTCCACAAGGACTGATAATTCTATCTCGCCTTCCACTATGCACGCACCGCCGCCAGAATCTTGCAAGACCACAGAGGATGGTTTAACTCTTATACCGCCCACAAGAGTGTCAAACACCTCACGCCTGCTGATGTTTCGCTCACGCCCAGTGTCGATATACGCCTTGAGTTTCACCCCACCCTGTGTGACCGCCGATTTTTTATATGCATCCTTAACAACATCTACTAGCCTCACTTGCTTCGGATTTGCAATAGAATCACCAGCCCGCTTGGTGCAGTTAAACCGGTCATGCCCGGCCCGTCCACAACGCATACGCAGTTCCGCCTTAGGTTTCGGACAGTTCCGGCTCATGTGGTCGCCCATTTGCTGGCAGTTGTAACACCTGATGCCAGACTTCGCCGTCGCCTGCTTTTTCCCCGGCCTTGGCTTCTTGGACACCATGGCACTGTATGTGGCTGGACCTCCTCCCCTCTTCAGTTCGACGCTACCAATTAGTGGACTAAATGCTTGTAAATCAAGAGGTAGACCGTCAATCAGACACGAAAGCGCCTTTGTGCCTGAAAGCTCACACCTCTCGATCAACGCCATTTTGTCGTGTGATAATGGGTCATAGATTCGCCGTTCAATTTAACCCTCGCCACCATTTCCTTAAGCAGCTGAGCGAAATCATGCACCCTAGGAAACGCCTTCTCAAGAGCCGCCTTCCAGTCTTCCCATGAGAGGTCATATTTATCGAGCCGATTAAACCAGACCCTTGCCGCGCCTTGCAATTTCGCCTGCATAAAATACGCCCTCTCATAGTTCGACCAGCCATGAATATCGCCCAACTAATCAATTTTATTTAATCACCTGACTTCGTTACAGTTCCGGCTGTCAGGATCAAAAGGGTCAATAATGTCGCAGCCTGCCCTTGCCCTTGACCCCATACAGCCCGAACTCCAAGCGGAGTCCGTTCTATCGCCGCAAGCATGCCCAGGAACAGTCTCATCTGATTTTTCGCCCTTCTTGTTGCCCTTGGTATCGCCAGTACCAACGGCCGCCTTTTGTTTCGTCGCCTTTGCCATTTCGGCCGCCACAATCTGCTGGATACTAGCTGCCAAACCGCCTTTGAACAGCTTATGTACCATGGAGACTGTTCCGTCTTCCATCGCCGATTCGCCTTCGCCGTGGTCACCTTCGCTCAATTCAGGCTCGTAATCGAGCTCTGAATCGCCGTTGCTGCCTTCCTCCATAGGCAATCACTTGAAGAAACTTCTTTTATACACCAACACCAATAAAACACAGTTAAAACGCTACAATTCTTATAATAATCTCTGATAGCACACACACTTATTATGGTAACTATCTCAAAAATCGTCAAATGTCAATCCACTGTCAAGGATAGCAAGAAAACCCCGCCTTTTGTTAAAAGTTTTTGTGATACCGCCATTCCCGAATAAAGGAAGACGCCAATGTGATTCAACTGGCCGAAATCGCTTATTTCACCGTTTTCCACAACAAGTAACACAATACGAAGGTTATCCCGACTTCTGATCTGTAAATAACGATTTTACTAAATTCACTTTATTTCGCCTCAACGACTCATACAACAACTATATCTATTCCTTATTATCTAATCTATATATTATATCCTCCTTATTATCTAATACATGACTCGACTCTGCTGCCGCGCCATTCGCCTTGCAGGGTTGTCACCTCCTCCTATTTGAACATTGTCGCCTTTTTAAAATTTGATGGTTACAATAGGGAGGTTCCAATAAACAAGGTGCAGGTGGATTTCGGAAAAAATATTTATTTTTATCCAACTAATTCCATTTTCAGATAAGCGAGACTATTTCGCGGCAAACAAAAATTGGGTGTTCGTCCTCAGAAGATCACGAATTAAAATTTGACCAACAGACCTAGCAGAGTGCGATTTTGACGAATCGATAGAGGGAATGCAGCTCTAAAAAGAATGAAGATTTCAAAATAGCAGAGTAAGTTTTCAATTTTTTATGTCTGCTAAAAATTTCAATAGAAAAAATTACAATATCTATAAATATTTGTTATAACTAAAAAATATTGATTTCCTGGAAATCTACGATGATTTTTAAAATAGGTAGGTTCCAATACATTAATTCCAGTTAAAACTATGGTTTAGGAAGGAAATCTTTACACCGTTAAGGCGTCGCGTCGTCCGATGTCACGAACGAGTATTATCTATATCTAGAAAAGCACAAACGCCAAATCGCATAAGGATAGTTTGGGTTTATTTTCAGATATTTTGAAAATTCACTTAATTAAGTCGGACCCTAAGAAACGAAGGTTTTTCATGAAATAAATTAAAAAATATCTAGAACAATTCGGCTCGTTGGCCTTCTGTCTTTTGACACAAGGAAAATCAAGACGCGACGAAACAGGTTGTGCCCCGGCAATTTTCCTTAATCACGTTCCACACTACAGCTTTATTTCGACGCTGAAATCTGCATTTTAATTTAAACACCGAAACGTCGGGTCCTTTCATTACGGGCTGGCAGGCTCACTGCTTTATTTCGCCTTCCGCAATTATTTCGACTTCAGTTTTAAGTTTTTCTGCCAATTTGTGTTGCGGAGTGATAATGAAAACGCGCGCTTTGTGTACCGCATTTAATTTTTTAATTAAAATTTATTTCGCCTTTATGACGCTAATTAAATATGTAACGATGTTCGAGTCGCTGCGCTGGTTGGCTTGCGATGAGCGACGACGAATGATAGCCCAACCCATGAATTTTGCTGAATAATTTTTAATTAAATGTATTTCATTTTTTCGTCTGTATTCAATTACTGCAGGAATTTCGCAGGAACAGAGATAATAGCAATCTTTTAGTAGTGGCAATCGTTATTTCTCCACCACATCAGGCATTATAATTTCATAAGACTCCGAACAGGTGTCCCCTAAACGGCACAATGTAATATTTATTTATCTCGATCCCCCCCAAAAAATAATCTTTCGACGTCAAAGCTCGTAAGTGTGATTTAAGCGCGGGGATCGGCCCCGCACGACAAAGAAAATCCGCGAATATGACAAAAGAAAGAGAAAGAAAACGCTTTTATTACACGTTATTACAGTAGTATTTCCAGCTTATGCTGGTCCAAGGGACGCTCCGAGATGATAATAGTCTTTTATGAATTCCTCGAGTCGTTGGGTGCGTTTACAGCGTCGCCAGTGACCCGGCTATAACGCGTTGGACACTTGAATATGCCAAAATGAATATTCGTATACGGGGTTTTCTTCGAAAATTTTTAGATGAAAAATTTAATGTGTTAATCCTTAATACCCCAATATTACAGACAATTTATTACATTTCATCAGGCCAAATACAAGTTTTGAGCTAATTTAACGTCTTTCAACTTCAAACCAAAGCTCTTCGAACTTAACCCAAATTAACTCAAGCAACGCCAACCTTATATAAACTAATCAAAACTAATCAAAGTCAAATAATGAAATCATAATCAGTATTCGAAAGAAATATTTCCTTGGCAAACGTATTACGTTAAAAAATAAGCCAAACAAATCATAATAAACACCATTTTAGTGCAAAAAATCAAATTCCGCATTATTCGGAAATTTAAGTTAGATATCTGAAAGTGAAGAGAGAACTTATTGTGGACCAAGGAAGTATTAAAGACACTTGGAAAAAATACATAGAGAATTTGTTCTTCGATGAGAGAGGAGATCCCCCTTCCTTATCAACAGAAACTGTACCACCAATACTAACAAGTGAGATAGAAGCAGCCATAAAATCGTTGAGAGAAGGCAAAGCTCCAGGACCGGACGGGATACAGACAGAGCTTTTGGATGAAGAATCAATAAAAATGATCTGCAAAATATTTAACAATATCTATGACACCGGCAATATCCCGAAAGAATGGCTCATTTCTGAATTTATATTGCTACCCAAGAAACAAGGGGCAAAGAAATGCGGAGAATATGGAACCATAAGCTTAATGAGCCATTTACTCAAGCCTTTCCTTAAGGTTATCCATCGCAGAATATACAAGATATGCGAAGAGAGAGTAGCAGACACACAATTTGGCTTCATGAAAGGAGTGGGAACAAGAGAAGCACTGTTCAGTATACAAGTATTATTCCGACGGTGTAGGGACATGAATTGCGACATTTATACCTGTTTTGTAGACTACCAAAAGGCGTTTGACAAAATCCAACACCAGAAGATGATACAAGTACTGAAAGGCACCGGAATGGATGATAAAGATCTCAGAATTATACAAAACTTGTACTGGAACCAGACAGCCACCATAAAAACCGACGCTGGATATTTTTACTTATTTATCTTATTTATCAGCACAACTCTACAAACACCATTAAAATGGTAATTACATGCAAAGTATAACTTATAATATAAAACACTGACAAAACCTAAAAACATTTACAATTAAATCTAGAAATTAAAATTAAATTAAAGTTTAAATGATCACATAACATATAAGGTTAAATTATGATTTATAGTCTATTCCTAAAAGCGTTCACGGTAATACCAAACAGTTCAATGTGACCGAAGTTTTGGTTAAAATTATGCGCAAGTCTAGTCAAAAATTTCTGCTGTCCATAATTAGTCCTATGGGTTTTCTCAAAGAGAAGTTGTCTGAAACGAGTTGGTCTTGGCGGTACAAATAAATGAATTCCACTTAACAAATAAGGGCAATCAATTTCAGAGTTTATGATTTTAAAAGGAAAAAGGGCTAGAGCCTTTTCTCTCCGCTTTTTGAATGTATCTAATCCAACAAGTTTCAAACGAACTTCTCTTGTCACATCTTTGTATGGAAATCTATGCTTGTATAGTAAGTATTTCACGAACTTGTGCTGAACATTTTCTAAAGCATCTATGTGACAGGAGTAGTGAGGACTCCATATTACACAATTTTACTCTAAAAAAAACAACATGCTTAATAAAAGTCAGTTTGGTGTCAAAAACAATACCTAAATCCTTGTACGTATCCACTCGTTCCAGTACAATACTATTAATTGAATAATCTAAAACTAGAGATAACATCGTTTACAAAAAGTAGAAATAGCATTGGACCTAAATGCGAACCCTGGGGAACTCCAGAGCTCACACAAATCAGCCCAGATGCTTCGCCACACAATTTCACACGTTGAGTACGATTCTGCAGATAAGATTCAATCCACCCCAGATAGGAGCCACCAATACCCAAGGCTCTTAACTTCCTGATCAAAAAACCATGACACACAAATATTTGGTGGTGGATGATTGAGAGGAGTGAAATTCCGCGGTAATTAGAAATTTCTTTCTTGCTTCCCGACTTAAATATAGGAAAAATTGTAGACTCTTTCCACATTGCGGGAAATTGGCCATCAGAAAACGATCAACGGAAAATTCTGCACAAAACAGCAGCCAGTGTATGACAGCAATTCTTCAAAAAGATTACAGGAAAACCATCAGGCCCCGGTCCCTTATTACTGTCTAGGTTTAGAATCCTCTTCACAATCTCTCCCTCAGTAAAAACATGTAGGAGAGGGAAGCACCCGAGTTGACAAAAATCTCATGGCCAGGGTAAACTCTATCACTGTAGCAAGTACCAAAGTGCTCCTCAAAAGAGTCAACAATGGCTTTTGGACTATTTAAGTCCTGTCCTCTATACTGCATTGCTGACGGAACACCACTATCTTTGCGCAGAGAGTTGACATGGGCCCAAAAGTATTTAACATTAGTTGGGATCATATGTTCTGTGTTCGTCACATATGTGAGATATGACAAATCAATCAGGTACTTAGTCTGTCTTCTAAGCATGGAGTATTCCCTATAGTCCTCAGCCCTACCGGTCGCTTTATACTTTTTGTGACATTTATTTTTCCTCTTAATAAGTCTTTTAAGTTCAGGGCTATACCACTTTGGAAGGGAACATTGGGATATAAGTTTTTTTTTGGTACAAATCTGTCCAATACTACAGAGAGCACACCGTAAAAGCTCTGAACCATTCTGTCAACCTTGGGTGACTGAGACAGAGAAGACCAGTCATAATTCCCCAAATAGGCATTGATGGCTGCATAGTCTGCCTTATCGAACTGATAGACTTCAATATCAATCCTTCTATCAGCTAGTTTAGATCTCTCCTGGGTAATAACAATTTCCAGAGGAGGGTGATGAGGGTCAGTATCTGTCAAGGGATCCTCACCCTCAATCACAGCCGCAGAAATACCTTTGTCACAGAAAACTAGATCTAGTTGTCTTCCAAGAACATTATGAGTTCCATTGATCTGTCTAAATTCGAGAGAGAATGTACTAGCCAACAAAATCTCTGCAGAGGTGCCAGCGAACCCCAGGGGAACAAGCTCATCGCCATCACTATCCCTTTCCCAGCTGACGTTGGGTAGGTTAAAGTCTCCCAATATTAAAAACTGAGAGTTTCCATGGCAAGCTGACATGTATTCGATCTGATCTGCTGCTCTCTGATAAGCTTCAAGACATGAGGCTGGTGGAATATAAAAGTTCCCCACAACAAGTTTCAATCCCCCATAATGCAGCCCGACCCACAGGTTCTCAAAATAATCCGGGGAGACGGCAAGACGATTTGAAAAGAGTGGACCCCAAACAGGATTTGCATGCTATAAGGACTCCGCCACCCCGATTTCCTCCAAACACTGGATAATCTCTGTCACATCTAAACACACAATATTCGGGTCCAAAAACTTCAACAGATGCAATACTTTTCGATAGCCAAGTCTCTGTAAGAACTATTATGTCATAATCCGCAGACTGGATTGCCAAATTAAGTTCCTTAATTTTTGTTCTCATGCCCCTTCTGGTAATACAGGGTCAATCCAACTCCAACTGGCGGAACAGTAACATTAGTAAGGTCTGTTATTGGAATAAGGGAGGGTTCCCATCCCGCCAAAAATCCTCCGAGGAGTCACAAGAGAAAGGAGAAGATACACCCCTCATGCAACAATTTACAAGATATTCCGCAATTTCAGCTTTCCATGATGGCATGAGGGAAGGTGCACAGGTGGTTGGGATGAACATCGCGTTTTTCACCCTACGGACACAAGTATCAATTATCTTGTTTAGATAAGCTATTGAATGATTCAGCTTCGAACGACTTTGTTGCATCCCTGGACCAATAAGTGTAACATTTGTATTAGACATCTGAGTAAGACACTCCGAAATTCTTTGGTGGTTGGGCAAATTTCCATGTATTGAGTCCACTGGATCAATAAAAATGAAAACAATCATCGTGACAGAAGTTACTGCAAAGTGACGCGGTAACCTGAAGCAGATCCACAAGGTGTGTTTTGCACATAACTTGGCTATTTATGTCGTATGTATTATTAGTGAGTCTCTTAAACAAGCTCAGGAATCCCCTTGTATTGCAGCCAGTTATCAGAATATGGTTTTTCTTTAAGGGAAACGCTGAGGACCATACTTCTCTGTCCGATCTCGCCACAGATCTATGAGCTTGGTCAGCCACTTTAGCCTCTTCAGCCGGTGGACTCACCTCGTCCACAGTAATGAGGCAATCCTGACTGAGACCGACCACGCCATTTTTGTAAAAATCTGAGAGTTTCTGTTTCAAATTTTCCATTTCTGACAAATGCACTTCATTGCCTTTTTCAAGTGTTTCTATGGTAACGAGCATGTCTTTCTTCATCTCAGTCAATACCGCAACTTTTTTCTTCAAGTTCTCCTCCAACTTGCGGCAAGCATTAAGCTGTTCTCTCAGCTGTATCTCCTGTTCTTTTAGGCTCTTGATCTCTACCTCCAGCAAATGGGTGTGTTTATTTTGCTGATCCAATTTAGCTATAAAACTTTTTTCAGCCTCAATCACATCAATGTCAAAAGCAGCACTATTCCTCTTTAGACGCTCTATATGCCTTGATTTCTCAGAAATATCCTTTTCAAGTTCAGAAATTTGCTTTAAAAGTTCTTCGACCCTATCATCCTGGGCCTGCTTATCAAACTGACACTTAGAGGAACAATATATTTTGTAAGACCCAAGCTTCACCACCTCTTTCAATCGATCCATACAGCTTGGATGAAAAATACCCAAGCAAACAACACAAAAGTAATTCGTAAATTCCTTGTTTTTGCAACATTGGAAGGAGCGATGCATTTTGGTAGATCGTTTGTCTCACTATATGGGAATTGGAACCAAAATTAAATGTTGCTTAAGTCAGAATTTAACTTAAGAATCGTTACAAAACTTGGTAATAACTTAAACAATGGTCCAGTGCTATATTAACAGACCATTAAAATCAAAATTAAATTAGTAAGAATTTAACTTAAAAAATCGCTATAAAACTTGGTAGTAACTTAAAACAATGGTCTAGTGTTACTATAAACAGACCCAATAAATTAAAATTAAATGGTGTTTAAAAGTCAGAATACAACTAAGAAATCGTCACAAAACTCTCGGTAATAACAGAGAGAACACAAAAGTAGACCATTAAATACAAAAACAAAACAATACTGCGTCAGCAAACATATGAAAGATGAAACAACAGAGGCAGTTAACATTCTGCGGGGCATACGACAAGGGTGTATCATTCAAAGCCTATATTCAATCTGTATTCAGAAGAGATATTTAGAGAAGCTCTGGAAAACAATGAGAATGGAATTCTTGTAAACGGTGAACGACTAAATAATATCCGCTATGCAGATGATACCGTCATATTTGCAGATAGTATAGAGGGCTTACAACAGCTAATGAACAAAGTGAATGAAGTAAGTGAACGATATGGGCTAAAAATGAACATCAACAAAACAAAATTTATGGTCATAAGTAAAAAGAAGAAAGAAAACTGCCAAATATTTATTAAAAATATACCAGTAGAACGGGTATCCAAATTTGTCTACCTGGGAACGTTACTAAACGAATAGTGAGACAAGAAATCAGATGTAGAATAGAAAAAGCAAGAGAAGCCTTCATCAAAATGGCTAAGCTTTTCATAAGGCACCACCTCAAATTAGATATCAAAGTAAAAATCCTGCGCTATGTGTTCTCCATATTATACTATGGCATGGAATCCTGGACATTGACCGAAGCAACACAAAAGAAACTCGAGGCCTTTGAGATGTGGCTCTACAAAAGGATCCTGAAAATATCATGGGTAGATAGACTGACCAAAGAAACAGTACTGGAACGAATAAGGAAGGAAAAAGAGGTGATGAACACGATTAAGAGAAGGAAACTGGAATATCTCGGGCATATAATAAGAAATGATTCCAAATGCAAACTCTTCAAATCCATCTTCCAAGGAAAAGTATTTGGAAGGAGAGAGCCCTGAAGAAGAATGATATCATGAGCATGACTCAAGAACCTAAGGGTATGGTATTCAAAAACAACCACAAACTCTTTAAAGCAGCAGTCAACAAGGTCATCATAGCCAGGATGGTCGCCAATTTTCGAAACGAAGAGGCACTTGAAGAAAAAGAAGAAAGGATGAGTACCATTCTTGCAAAACTCTATCGAGTTGCAGATTTCATAAAACAGAACTTATTCTCTCTCATTCGCGCCAAATTGATTTATGACCAAATGAAAATAGGAAATTTCGCGATTATTCGTATACGGGGTTGTTCCGAAAATTTCCTTTAAATCGCTTGCCAACTGTTACTCGACAGTTTATGTCTAAAATAAACGCGTTTTACGTCATCTTAAGCCCGCGGTGATACCGTGAACATTATCAATACAAAGCTAATCTACAGGGTGAGACAAAAAAACGATATCCAAGATGAAATGTATATATTTATTTTTAATTTATCAAGGAGTTTGCCTTAAACTGCCCATACAATATATATTACAAATTATAATTCAACAGGTCGGATATAAATTTTGATCTAAATGAACCTCTAAGGTACGAAATTTTCTAAACCCTACCGAAACTAACCTAATCTAGCGCAAGCATGGCAATGTTGATACAAAATTAATACGATCCAAAGTAAGTCAAGGTAATTATAGCCATTACTCGAATAAAACAATTACTGGCAAGCATATATTATTAAAAAATAAGCAAAAAAATCATAACAAGGAATATTTTAGTGCAAAAAAATTAATTCCGTCTTATGACGCCTTATCGAGTGACTTGAAGTTGGAAAACGAGCCGCCACTGGATGGTGTAAATATTATCATTCTTGTTAAACGCTAACGATTTGCAGATTTCACAAAAACCATTTTCTCTTATTCGCGCTAAATTGATCTATAACCAAATGAAAAAGAAAATTTTTGGCGATTATTCGTATACGGGGGTTTTCCGAAATTTTCCTACAAGTGGACAATTGGTGTCTAAAATAAACGGGTTTAAAGTCTCTCTCTTCTTTAAAGAATACTTACTAAATGCATTTTGGCAAATGTTTTATCAAAGCTTTTTAACTTGTTTCTTGAAGTTGGTTCTTTCCCCACGAAATGGAAATAATGCTTTATCACTCCTGTTTTTAAAGGAGGTGATCACTAGCTACCACCCAATCAGCCAGATATCTGTTGTACCCAAGGTTATGGAGGCAATTATCACTAAAAAAATATCACCTCTTTTTAAACATATTATCTCACCTTCACAACATGATTTTGTGGAGAACAAATCTACAGTGAGTAATCTGCTAGTGTATTAGCACTCCCTTATGGAATCAATAGAGGATCGCTATCAAGTTGACTCTGTATATACTGATTTTAGCAAGGTTTTGATAGGCTAAACATTTTAACACTTCTTAAAAAATTAAAGGCTTTGGGTTTCAGTGGGAGTTTTCTCCCTTGGATTGGTGGCTTTCTAACTGACAGATTGCAAGCAGTGAAAATAAAAAATTATGTTTCTAAGGTGATGGTCGTAAACTCAGGGGTTCCTCAGGGAGGTCATTTGTCGCCTTTATTATTCAACATTTATATTAATGATGTTAACGATTTTATACATATCAGTTCCGTATTATTGTATGCTGATGACCTGAAACTATTTAGGGTTATTGAATCTGTATCAGATTGTGAATGTCTGCAACGTGATTTAAACGGTTTTGCAATTTGGTGCTCTATAAATGACTTATCTTTAAATACCCAAAAATGTAGAACAGTTTGGTCTCCACATTATAAAGTCTATATTGACAGTTTGGAAAAAGTTCAAAGGCGTTTTTTAAGATATATAGCCTACAATCTGCATATTCCAGTAGATGATATTAACTATGGTGACCTGTTAAAATTGTTAAACATGAAAACCTTAGAAGCTCGTAAAAGAAACTGTGATTTATGCCTCCTTTATAAATTGTTGAATGATCACATTGATTGCCCGGAGCTATTGAGTAACATAGGTTTCCATGCATCCATAGGAAATACTAGGCAAATGCAATTGTTCAGTGTCAACTTCAATAGAACGAACTATGGTTTTTATTATCCTTTATCTAGGATCTGCAGAGAAGCCCATGCTTGCTCAAATGAATTGGAAATGTTTGATACGTCTTTGAGTCAATTTAAACGACTGCTAAGTGAGCTATAATTAAGCAATTTTGTACTTATCTGTTTGTTTTAGTTCAATTTTATTTTATTGTCTTTGTATAACTATATATTGTTTTGTTATATTGTTTTAACCCTAACCTCTTCATGCTAGAATTTTAATTTAGGACCTTAACATGTATTGTATTTGTAGGTAAACCTTTTATCTTCTTGCACGAATTTGTGATTTTGTAATGGCTAGTCCGTGAATAAAGATTTTTTTTTATTTTATCTTAAGCCCGCAGTGATATCGCGAATATTATCAATGCAAAGATAATGTACAGGATGAGACAAAAAAATCGAACATGAAGTATATATTTCTTTCAAATTTTTCATGGATAATTTTATTATAAAATATAATCGGATATAAATGAACTGCGAAGGCAAGAGACTTTCTAACCCAGACTAACGCAAGCAAAGCAAAACTCAAGACTATTCAGTAAAACACTGTAATAATCGCTAATATCTGGAAAATCTGTTATTTGCAAGCGTGTATTATTAAAAAATAAGCTAAATTAATAATATTTTAATGCAATATATTGACTTGCTCGTGATGGAATTTAATAATTTAAGAAAATTGTATGTTACATTTGAGGTTCAACCACGGGGCGCCACTGCAGGGCATCTATATAATAAAATACTACAATTTCTGCAAAATTTTATCGACTTGTAGATTTCAGGAAACAAAATGTCATTTTCCCTCGTTCGCATTAAACTGATCTATGATCATATACAAAAAAGACAATTTCCAGCGATTATTCGTATACGGGGTTTTATCGACAATTTCGACATTTCCCTACAAATTAATTCGCAACTGAATCGTTTGTGTCTTAAATTAAAGGATACATTTTGTGGCCCAAAATGGTACCATTAATATACATATACAGAGTGGAACAAATGTTATTCAATAGATATTGAAGGTAGATAATGCTTTTGACCCTTGATACAATATACAAATACAAACTAAAATTCATCTGGCCTGATATAAATTTCGAGCCTAAACTTAAGAGCTTGGCACAACGAAACTAACCAAAAATAGCACAAGCAAAGCAACTGATCAATTATAGCCAATATTCCAGAGAAATATTTTACTGAATAGTATATTTTTATTAGAAAATACACCAAGAAATAATAATTAGGGCTAAAAAAAATCTGCTTGATGGAGCTTTATTGAATAATTACCGAAAAATATAAGTGGAATATCTGAACTTGAACGCACGAGTCGCCACTGCGGGCGTATACATACAGTGAAATAATACCTTTTTTCCAAATTTTATAGGCTCTCAAATGTCACAGAATTTTCTCTCATCCACACCAAATTGATCTATGACGAAATGTAAAAAGGCCACTTTTTCCGATTATTCGTATACGGGGTTCTTTCCGAAAATATCTACACTTTTCTATAAATGAAGGGTCTGCTTCGAAATTAAACGGTTCCAAATACAATTCTGGCCTTTAATATCATAATGGCTGCAAAAAGAATATTCTGCTTGACGACGCTGGATTGAATAATTACCGAAAATTAAAAGCCGAATATTTCAACTTGAACGCACGAGTCGCCACTGCCCTACAATAAAATACTACCTTTTAGCAAAATTTTATAGACTCTCAAACGTCACAGAATTTTCTCTTATTCACACCAAATTGATCCATGATGATATATATAAAAAAGCAATTTTTTTCTGATTATTCGTATACGAGGTTCTCTCCGAAACTGTCTACATTTTCGTACAAATGAAGAGTCCCTTTCAAGGTTAAACGGTTCTGAATACATTTCTGGTCTATAATATCATAATTATTGCAAAAAATGATTCTGTTTGTTGACTCTTTATTGAATAATTACCGAAAAATAAAAGCGGAATATCTGAACTTGAACGCACGAGTCGCCACTGCTCCACAGTCAAATACTACTTCTTTGCCAAATTTTATGGACTCTCAAATGTCACAGAATTTTCTCTCATCCCCACCAACTTGATCTATGACGAGATGTAAAAAGGCATTTCTTTCCGATTATTCGTATACGGGGTTCTTTCCGAAAATGTCTACATTTTCCAATAGATGAAGGGCCTGCTTCAGAGATAAACGGTTCTAAATACAATTCTGGTCTTTAATATCATAATGGCTGCAAAAAGAATATTCTGCTTGATGAAGCTTTATTGGATAATTACCGAAAAATAAAAGCCAAATAATTGAACTTGAGCCGCCACTGCGCCACAGTGAAATACTACCTTTTTGCCAAGTGTTATGGACTCTCAAATGTCATAGAATTATCTCTAATCCATACCAAATTGATTTATGACGAAATATAAAAAAACAATTTTTTCTGATTATTCGTATACGGGGTTCTTTCCGAAAATGTCTACATTTTCCTACAAATGAAGAGTTTATTTCAAGGTTAAACGGTTCAAAATACATTTCTGGTCTTTAGTATCATAATTATTGCAAAAAATTATTCTGTTTGATGACGCTTTTTGAATAATTACTGAAAAATAAAAGCGGAATATCTGAACTTGAACGCACGAGTCGGCACTGCACCACAGTGAAATACTACCTTTTTGTCAAGTTTTATAGACTCTGAAATGTCACAGAATTTTTTCTAATCCACACCAAATTGATCAATGATGAAATATAAAAGAGGCAATTTTTTCTGATTATTCGTATACGGGGTTCTTTCCGAAAATGTCTACATGTTCCTATAAATGAAGGGTCTGCTTCAAAATTAAACGGTTCTAAATGCTTTCTTGTCTTTAATATCAAAATGACTGCAAAAAGAATATTCTGCTTCATGACGCTTTATTGAATAATTACTGAAAAATAAAAGCGCAATATCTGAATTTGAACGCACGAGTCGCCACTGCTCCACAGTGAAATACTACATTTTTTATAGACTCTCAAATGTCACAGAATTTTCTCTCACCTACACCAAATTGATCTATGATGAAATACAAAAAAACAATTTTTTCTGATTATTCGTATACGGGGTTCTTTCCGAACATGTCTACATTTTCTTTTTTTTTTATGGTAGTGGCACACACTAAAGGGGGATCCTATGACGCTCCACGAGCGGTGTGTGTGCGAAGATGTTATAATTTATACGTGCTCTTTCAATTTTATATAAATTGCAAAACTATAAGTATAACAATTTCTTCACATTCTTATTGTCCAGTTTTTCTCTATTTGTTAGTTTTGGGGATTTTAATTTTTAATTATTTTAAATTAGACACATCAGTCTAGATTAGAAGAACAAAAAGAGGATGTAAAAACTAAAGAACACATTGAAAAAACAGGAAAATGTGCGTATATTGATTACAATGGTTAAAAAGTTAGAACACCAAAGGCAGAAATGAAGAAAACTTGGCTATAAATTATTTAAAGTAGAGGCAATAACTAAACAGAAATCAAACGTGTCTAAAGTAGACACATCTGACTAATGGTGAAAAGGCCAGAAGAGCACAAAGAGGAAGTAACAAACCTAAGTAAAGCTGAACATTTCCCTGGAAAATATTTGAAAGGGAAGGAGCTAAACAAAAACAAAAGCGTGTAAATAAAGTAATATTTTAAATAAAAAAGTAGAAATTAAACCAGTAGTTAAGAGGTTAGAAGAACAATAAATAGAAGTAAGAAAATTTCCTTGTAAATTATTTAAATAAAGAGAAATAACTAAACAGATCTCTAAAGTATCCAAAAGAAACACATTAGATTAATTGTCAAAAGATTAAAAGAGGAAAAGAGGAAGTATTAAACCTAGATAAAATTGAACATATTGCTGGAAACTATTTAAATAAAGCGAAAGAACTAAAAAAAAACAAAAACCTCTAAAAAAAGGAATATTTTAAATAAAAATAGAACTATACATTGTACAATTATTGTATCTAAATTAGACCAATGGTCAAGGGGTTTGAAGAACAAAAAAAAAATTGTGCCTCACCTTTATAGGCACACAACTGAAGTGAAACTTCTGAAAGAGATAATAAGAATTGAGTTCTTGTGTTTTTAAGTGTTTTTTTCTCAACTTTTGCCTCCGGTTTCGAAACTTTTTTTTATTTTTTTTCCTTTTTTTCAATTTTTTTAACCGCGTTATATGAAGGGTATATTTCAAGGCTAAACGGTTCTAAATACAGTTCTGGTCTTTAAGATCATAATGGCTGCAAAAAGGATATTCTGTTTGTTGACGCTTTATTGAATAATTACCAAAAAGCAAAAGCGGAATATCTGAACTTGAACGCACGAGTCGCCACTGCTCCAGAGTAAAAAACTACCTTTTTGCCAAGTTTTATAGACTCTCAAATGTCACAGAATTTTCTCTTATTCACACCAAATTGATCTATGACGAAATATAAAAAGGCAATTTTTCCTGATTATTCGTATACGGGGTTCATTCCGAAAATGTCTACATTTTCCTATAAAAATATACGGTAAACGGTTCTAAACACATTTCTGGTATTTAATGCAATCCTTAACGTTGGTAAAGCAATGGTAATGTACAGTGTGAGACAAAAGTTATTCAGTACATATCGAGCATAAAATGTTGTAACTTTTCATGTATTTTGCCATAAAACATACATTAAAAATTGTAATTTTTCAGGTACGATACACAATTGGAGCTAAATTAGCGTCTAGCTCAAGAGTTTGTGAAACCCAAACTAACCTTAATTTAATTGAATTAACCAAAACAAACCCAAGATAAGCAAACTGACACGAAGTAGTCAAAGATAATCAAAGTAAAACCATGTAATAATAGCCAATATTCCACAGAATAGTATATTTTATTAAAAATAAACCAATAAACACCATTAATTTTGCATGATGTCGCTTTATCGAATAATTACCGAAAAATGTAAGTTGAATACCCGAAATTGAACGCACGAGTCGCCACTGCGTGCATATACTGGAATAGTACCTTTTTGCAAAATTTTATCGACATTCAAAAGTCACAGAATGTTCTCTCATCCGCGCCAAATTGATCTACCGCGAAACGTATAAAAGCAATTTTTCCCGATTATTCGTATACGGGGTTCTTTCCGAAAATGAAGAGTCTACTGCAAAGATAAACGGTTTTAAATACATTTTTGGTCTTTAATGCAATCTTTAACGTTCGTAAAGCAAAGTTAGTGTACAGGATGTGACATAAATAAAAGTTGTTCGTACATACTGAGTATAAAACGTAAATTTTGTAATTTTTCATGTATTTTGAAGCCCCCACATCAAGGTTCAGTATAATGAAATATTATAATTTTTGCAATAATAGACCTGCATATTTCACTAAATAAAACTTCATTGCATTGATCTATGTATGATTAGCTAAAATTTATCGCGATTATTTTTATACGGGGGTTTTTCCGAAAATTTCCATTTATTCCCAACTAAATAATTTGCAAGTAAACCAAACGGTTTTGAATGTATTTTTATTTCGCAGTAATTACCATTAACATTATGTAAAGTTAATGGTAATGTATACATTTCTGAAATATTTCGGGGATTTACATAAAGGACAAATTGTAGTTTTTAATACATTCGAGTTCAGGTAAATGTATGCTTTAACTTGGCTTCGTTTCATATATCAAAACAAACGTAGCCACCGCTTGCATCAAGACGAAATATGAACGTCGCAAGACAGTAGCGGTGTTTGGATAAAGCTGAAAAATAATGAAGCCTCACGTATGTAGAATGGAGTTTTATTAAATTTACGCGCGTAATCCTTGAGATATGACCGTCTCGCCTTTTCTAGCCCCACTATAGGCATTTGCATATGCAAGACGTTAAGACGATTCGATGAGATTATCTTTCGGAATGCACCGATGCAGTCGACACAAAACAAATTATGTATAGGATCTTATAAGTTATCTTTCAACATTGTTGCGAAACTTTTGAGCGACAATTTCAAGCTTTTCTTACCGAAAATCCCACTCGAAACGCGCCGCTCCGGTCGGCTAATATAAACGCGACATGCGAACGACGTATCCCTGGGGAACCCCTTGCACTTTCGTGGAACGCCTGACTAACTCGATTTTGGTAAACTCTCTATGGCAAGTTGGACAGCCTGTATGTGTAACTCTGTTGCCAAATCTATATTTGCTCAATTAGTTCATATTTAATTAGCTTCTCTTAGGAAGTAATGGTACGAATAATATGAATTAGAATTTGTGTAAACTAAATTTAAAATATATTTATCTAATACTGTATGCATTGCTAATGTTAATGGCATCATCACTATGGGGTCAACATGTTATTAGGTATGCTCATTCGTTTTTGGACACTAGCTTATACAAACCGATGATTTAGGAGAACATTTTTAATTAACCCCTGTATACGTAAATTCAGACGAAGTAGTCATAGTGTCTACACTGTAATTTTCCTATTGATTTTTTTAAATATTGCTGATCTAGCTCCATCTGGAGTGTGATGACTTTATTGCAGTGCTCAGAGGCGTGCTTGAGGGCTCGTCAGCAAGGCAAAATTTAACTTCATAATTAAATATTACTCTATGAATAGAAAATATTATTCCACACGTCACTGGCATTTTGTTGCAATTGATTCCTATTTTTTTAACGTACGTATTGTTATTGATAATGAAGCACACTGCCCAGTGGCGTGCCCGAAGGGCTCGGCACCAAGGGAGAATTTAACTTCCTAATGAAATATTTTTGAGTTTGATACCCCATTTCAAGTACTAGCAAAATAAATTAGGATTTTAAATTTTGAATAAACATTTTAATTCAACTTTGGTGGTGAACTCTTCGGCACGCCACTGACATTTTCTTGCCATTGACAGTGAAACACATTGGCCAGAGGCGTGATCGAAGGTTGATTAAATTTAACTAAAATAATACATATATATTTTTTAGTAAACATGAATTTGATCTGTTTTAAATACTAAAAAAGTTAAAGAAGCTGCAGATAAAAACTGCAGTTTTGCGACCCTGACTTAGTTGACTATTAGAATTTTCTTGAAAAATGGTTTGTCATTTATCTTTCTGGTATAGATTTTTGAAATCTACGTTAAATTTCCTATAAAATTGCTAAATTTCATTCCTTAATGTAATAGATTACTATTTTTCAAAATTCAATTAAGTGAGTTGAAGCAATTTTTACTTATTGGCCGAAACCGATTTATTCAGTGAACCTTGAAAGATAATCTATCATATTAAGGAATGAAATTTAGCAATTTTATAGGAAATTTAACGTAAATTTCGAAAATCTATACCAAAAAACTAAATGACACACCATTTTTCAGGAAAATTCAATTATGTGAGCTGATGCAGTTTTTATTTATTGGCCGAAATCGATTTATTCAGTGAACCTTGAAAATAGTAATCTAGCACATTAAGGAATAAAATTTAGCAATTTTATGGGGAATTTAACGTAAATTTCGAAAACCTATACCAAAAAGATAAATGACATACCATTTTTCCGGATAATTCAATTATGTGAGCTGATGCAATTTTTACTTATTGGCCGAAATCGATTTATTCAGTGAACCTTGAAAAATAGTAATCTTGTAATCTATCATATTAAGGAATTAAATTTAGCAATTCTATAGGAAATTTAACGTAGATTTCGAAAATCTGTACCAGAAAGATAAATGACAAACCATTTTTCCGGAAAATTCAATTATATGAGCTGATCCAATTTTTACTTATTGGCCAAAATCGATTTATTCGGTGAACTTTGAAAAAATAAATCAATCATATTAAGGAATGAAATTTAGCAATTTTATAGGAAATTTAACGTAGATTTCGAAAATCTATACCAGAAATATAAATGACAAACCATTTTTCCGAAATATTCAATTATGTGACCTGATGCAATTTTAGTTATTGGCCAAACTCGATTTATTCAGTTAACGTTGAAAAATAGTAATCTATAACATTAAGGAATTAAATTTTGCAATTCTATAGGAAATTTAACGTAGATTTCGAAAATCCATACCAGAAAGATAAATCACAAACGGAAGATACAATTATGTGGTCTGATGCCATTTTTACTTATTGGCCAAAATCGATTTATTCGGTGAACCTTGAAAATAGTAATCTATCACATTAAGGAATTAAATTTAGCAGTTTTATAGGAAATTTAAAGCAGATTTCGAAAATCTATACCAAACAGATAAATGACAAATGATTTTTCCGGAAAATTCAATTATGTGAGCCGATGCAATTTTTACTATTGGCCAAAATGGATTTATTAAGTGAACCTTGAAAAATAGTAATCTATCATATTAAGGAATGAAATTTAGCAATTCTATAGGAAATTTAACGTAGATTTCGAAAATCTTTACCAGAAAGATAAATAACAAACCTTTTTTCCGGAAAATTCAATTATGTGAGCAGATGCAATTTTTACTTATTGGCCAAAATCGATTAATTCAGTGAATCTTGAAAATAGTAATATATCACATTAAGGAATGAAATTTAGCAAATTTATAGGAAATTTAACGTTTATTCCGAAAATCTATACCAAAAAGATAAACGACAAACAATTTTTCGGGAGAATTCAATTATGTGAGCTGAGGCAATTTTTACTTATTGGCCAAAATAGATTTATTCGGGGAACCTTGAAAAATAGTAATCTGTGACATTAAGGAATGAAATTTAGCAGTTTTATAGGAAATTTAACGTAGATTTCAGAAATCCATACCAGAAAGAATAATTATCTACAATTTTTCCGAAAAATTCAATTATGTGAGCTGATGCAATTTTTACTTATTGACCGAAATCGATTTATTCAGTGAACCTTGAAAAATAGTAATCTATCATATTAATAAATCAAATTTAGCAATTTTATAGAAAATTTAACGTAGATTTCGAAAATCTATACCAGAAAGATAAATGACAAACCATTTTTCCGGAAAATGTACTTATGTGAGCTGGTGCAATTTTTACTTATTGGCCAAAATCGATTTATGCAGTGAACCTTGAAAATAGTAATCTATCACATTAGGGAATGAAATTTATCATAG
>MU183896.1:168783-186197 GCA_016904865.1 Pissodes strobi | reverse complement strand
AATGACAAAAAAGCAAAAATATTAGAAAAACTATCAAACAAGCAAATATAATTGACATCAGTGTATGTAGAATTATTACTTTAAATCAAAAGTGAACATATATGTAAATAAAACATAAATTAGAATGATAAAAAAGCAAAAATACTAGAAAAACTATCAAACAAGCAAATTAAAATTACTTACGCTATGCAGTATAACGACAGTTTATCCATTATTAGAATTTGTAGAATCTGGTTAAACTAGCAATAAAAATGTATTTATTTAATCACTCTTTTAATAATAAATGTATCTCTATTTTATTCCTTATTTATAATACTCATAGAAAAATAATTAAATACTACAAGAGAACTTAGCTGATATCAGTATGAGTAAATGGAGGTATGTCAAGAGTTGTTTACCACTAAAAGTGAGCTCCAGGATGGAGAACACCGAAGTACAAAATCTGGAGCTGATCAATGACAGTTTGTGACAAGAGGGGCTGCATTGTATTAGCTGGCAGGGACGTCAAACTGGTGAGAGCAGTTTGATTACGGGGAGTGACGCCCCCGCCATTCTGAGTTGCCACGGGATGTGGCCCATCAAATCCCATCGTCCTCCCCCAGGCTGGAGAACACCGAAGTACAAAGTCTGGAGCTGATCAATGACAGTTTGTGACAAGAGGGATTGCATTGTATTAGCTGGCAGGAACATCAAACTGGTGAGAACAGTTTGATTATGGGGAGTGACGCCCTCGCCATTCCGAGTTGCCACGGGATGTGACTCATCAAATCCCATCGTCCTCCCCCAGGCTGGAGAACACCAAAGTACAAAGTCTGGAGCTGATCACTAGGGAGTGACCCAACAAACCCTATTTTTACCCCTGTCAGACTAGGGACCACCAAAGGAAATAGTCTGAGGCCGATGCGTCCAGTGGAAGCGGCCCTAGGTGGTAGATGCATACGCCTACTCGCATCGTCCGATGAAAGACCACCCCACCAGAACTGGGAGGCGCTAAGTGGTTTTCCCGAATCACGTTCCGTTTCCGCGCTGGTGGTTCCGGGTTCCACAGTAGGAATATAATAATATGGATATGATGGTGCTTCCAGGATCAAAATATTCCGGAGGTAAACTCCCCGGCCATTCGGATCTCCGGGCGCTGGGTGGCCCTGGGAGCGCTTCATTCCGCATTTCGCAGACAGCAAAGATACCGAATCAATTTAGAATTGATTTCTGCAACATAAGAGGCCTAAATACAAACATAAATTCGGTACACCAACATCTACAGGCAAATAGACCACACATACTAGCCCTTACAGAAACACAAGTATGTTCTACAACAACAACAGTGAACTACCCCTATCCTGGTTACGACTTACATACCCGATTTAGACATAAGTTCGGAATATGCCTTTTTGTCCGAAGCGACCTTTCATGCCACCAAGAGGAAACACTCGAACCGAACAACCTTGACGTCATGTGGCTCAAGTTCACCGCCAAGGGATTAACCAAGTTTATATGTTGTCTCTATCGCCCTCCGAGCGATAGAGCCTACCAAAGCTTTTTTTCAACACTAGCTACCACTTTTGACTCAATACAGGTTGATCACCCCAGTTCAGAAATAATCGTTCTGGGAGACTTCAATGCCCACAACACCAACTGGCTCAAAGATCACAAGACCGACAACGAAGGTAGAGAGGCTGAAGCATTCGCCATCAGCTGCGGGCTTACTCAAATTGTAGACGAACCAACTCGAATCTCAGAGAGGGGCGAATTCGCCGCCCTCCTGGATCTTTTTCTAACCACCAATCCTGACCAGTACACAGTTACAGTTGGTCCGCCATTAGGTACTTCCGACCACAAACTTATTACAACGGTTTGTGAATTGCCACTCATACAGAAGGATCCACCATTGCCTCGCAAAATCTGGCATTACAATTCTGCAAAGTGGGACGATCTGAGGGAGTTCTATCTAGATTTTCCTTGGCTCGACGTCTGCTTTGGCGCTAACGACCCGTCAGTCTGCTGCGAAAAGATCACGCAAGTAATCTCCTCAGGAATGGAAGCATACATGCCAAATTCCATCAAGTTACCATCAAAAGGAAAGCCCTGGTTCGACAAAAGATGCGAAAGAGCTGTGGGTAGGAAACAGCAAGCCTACAAGTACTGGCAGCAAAATCAGACCGCTGAAAATCGCAATTATTTTGTCGAAGCGAGAAACGAATGCAAGCGTGTTATCGACGAAACTAAGAACAAACACAATCAAAGGATCAGGAATAAACTTTTACAATGCCCCAGTGGCTCCAGGAATTTCTGGTCGGTAGCAAAGGCAGTAAGTAACAACTTTACAAAAACGTCTCTCCCACCTTTGACGGACGAACGTGGCATCACGGCGACTACAGCCAGGGAAAAAGCAAACATGCTCGCCAAAATGTTTTCTTCGCACTCTACCTTAGACGTCCCCCAAGGCAAGACTCTCCCCACCTTATCGAACATCAACACTACCATGGCAGAAGTCAAATTTCATCACCGTGATATTCGTAAAATCCTTAAAAATCTAGATACGCAAAAGGCATCAGGACCGGACGGAATACCTGCCATCGTGTTGAAGAACTGCGCCAACGAACTAACACCCGTTTTTTCCAGGCTTTTTTCTCTGTCTTACGGAAAAGGGATTTACCCATCTTCTTGGAAAGTCGCTCGAGTGCAACCTGTTCCAAAAAAGGGCAAGAAAACCACGCCCTTAAACTATCGTCCAATTGCCTTGCTTCCAATGATCTCCAAAGTCATGGAACGTGTAGTCAATCAGCAGCTGCTCAAGTACCTCGAGAACAACAAAATAATCAGCGATAATCAATACGGCTTTCGCAAAGAGAGATCGACAGGAGATATATTGGCCTATGTCACTCATATATGGAGTAGGGCAATTGAGAACTACGGAGAGGCTCGAGCGATTGCGTTGGCTATTTCAAAGGCATTCGACAGAGTTTGGCATGACGGACTGCTCAGCAAACTACCGTCATTCGGACTGCCAGCCTCTCTCTGCAGCTGGCTTGCCAGTTTCCTTAAGAGCCGATCTCTGCACGTTGCAGTCGATGGACACATCTCGGACACATTCACCATTAACGCGGGCGTGCCTCAGGGCGCAATACTTTCACCAACTCTGTTCCTCATCTATATTAATGACCTGCTGACCGAAACAAATAATCCTGTTTACAGTTTTGCAGATGACAGTACCCTTGTCTCCCACTTTAGATCAGAAAAACCCTTACCAGCGACTGAGACTCATCACCGCAGACAGGAGCAGATTACAGCAATTAATCAAGACCTAGAGAAAGTTCAAACTTGGGGCGACCGAAATTTGGTCCAGTTCAATGCAGCAAAGACCCAAGCAGCCACGTTTACCAAGAGGGCCAATACAGCGGGCCCTGACATTATTATGGCAGGGTCGACCATTCCTTCATCCTCGTCAATCGGACTGCTGGGTATCTCGGTCAACAGCAATATGTCCTGGCATGACCACGTTGCTAACGTCGCAAAATCAGCCTCCCAGAAGCTTGGTGCGCTATTTCGCAACAAAAAACTCTATACCCCGCAGCAGTTGCTCTTGCTCTACAAAGCGCAAGTAAGACCGTGCTTAGAATATTGCTCACATATCTGGGGTGCCGCACCAAAGCACACCCTAAAGCTGCTGGATTCCATACAGAAGAGAGCAGTGCGTCTCGTCGGCGACCCGGAGTTGACCCGGAATCTAGATAGTCTGGAACACCGCAGATATGTAGCCGAGATATCTCTGTTTTACAGATACTTTCACGGCAGATGTTCCCAGGATTTGGCCCGCCTCATCCCGCCCCTGGCAGCTCCTGTCAGACAGTCACGACAGACGGCAAGAGCGCACCAGTTCGTCGTACAACTAGAAACTCCTAGAACATCGCTTTACAAGAACTCCTTTGTCTGGCGCACTGCATCACTGTGGAACTCACTCCCAGAACATCTGTTTCCCACTAATTACAACTTACAAATATTCAAGAGCCGTGTCAATCGACATCTTCGCACACACACCACTCGTCGAGCGCCATAGGGTCTCCCTTTAGTGTGTGTGCCACTGCGATAAAAAAAAAAAAAAAAAAAAAAAAAGACGCAAATAAAACGCGAACATTCAAAAACAAAACAAAATAACAAACTTTAAAACTGAGAGGAAAACGACTATTTAAGCAGCAAATTAAAACTGATTTGTTATTTATATGTGTTTATTTCTATTAATAAATGTATTTATTTATTTCAATGTTAACAGCTGATGCCAGTTAGAGGTAGGTGTACTCGTTTATGACTAAAATTGATTAAATTCTTAATTGATATGTGTCATTGGAGCGTTTCAGTATGCATTATCTAAAATAATGAAAAACAAACAAGTACAAATAAAATACATTTTAAATTTTATGGAAAAAAAAATATTGATTCATGGAACATGGGAATAACTAAAATAAAAGGCACGATGCCTCAGCACTTTCACGAAAATCTTTTATTTGCGGATACAGTTTGGACGCAGTTGCGTTTTCTGAAACCGTATTATATCGTACCAGAAAAGTTCTAAAACTCGAGTTATTAAGAAAAGGGCGTGAAAGGCGGTGAAGGGGGCGCCACCCTCTAGCCCGAAACAACCCAAAAATAAAACTTCCGATGGAGATACACATTTGGATTCTGCGACACGTTGTTCTACAAATTAAACGCTATTAATCATTTGATTTACGGCACATTTGCTACGGCTTCCATTTCAAAGGAAATAGAGAGTTTTCGCAAGGAAATACTTAGTTTTAGCAGTGGCGGCTCGTGACAGTTTAGTGAGGTAGGGCCAAATCTTGATCTAACATTATCATTTCAAATGTTAAAAAAGTTTTAAATCTAGGGGAATTAAAAACTTACCAAAACTGTGTGGAGATATTCATATTTCAGGTCACGGCCAAAATACAAAATTTCCAATCAATTTTTAATATGATCTTTAAGGGTTTTGTCTAATTCTGAGCTTAAATTTATTAATTCCCGAAATATGCCTTTATTTTGTGAGGTTTCTTTTTCATCATAGCCTCTGAGGTCTAACTCAAGTGCACCACAAAAAACGAACGCAGTTTATAATTTGATTTAGCACATATCTATTTTTATCAACTTGCTTGTTTTGTTCAATTAGTTGGTTACGATATACAGAGTTTAACTGAGTTTTAATATTAATTTTACCAACGCATAGAAAAATTCAAAATATTGTTCACGTGTACCTTTGATTTTTCCCAGACATGGAAAGATCATCTGTTCCTTTTTGAGACCAAGTTTCATCTCCTCCGAATAAAACACACACAAAACAAAATAGTCGCATAGATTCATAACACCCCCACACCCAAATATTTTTTGCATAAATATTTCGTTTAAATTTACGCGAACGCACTTTTTGTCCACCTTGACTTTTTTCAATGTTTAAATTGGGCAACTGTTGTCCTAACTCCTTAATTTCAAATTATTGTTCCAAAGTTAAACTGGAAAATGAATTATTTAAAATTTAAAAACTAATTTTATTAATTATTTTTAATAGATAAAAAAAAGAGAGTCCGATGTGTCCGATAAAACACCAAAAAGTCCGAAAGCGCCAGCCAACGACTGTAAGAACAAAATAATACTTTATCGTATCGATATCGATAATAACCATAAACCCATAATAACCCCAAGAATGATAAACTATTCTTAAAGTTCTTGTAATAACCCGTCAACCCGTAACGTAATTAATGCCACAGTTTTGCCAGTCAAAACAATAACACGTGCGTTTTGTTATGAAAGATTCTTATTGGTTGGGAGCCTGGCCCAAAATTATTTAATTTGCTGTAGCTTTACCACATTATTTTCAAGGCCATTTCCTATCGTTATTCGATGTAAGCGCATAGATACTGGGCCTGGCGCGACAACTACGTGTCTGATTTCAATTGCTCTGAGTGAGCATAATCGAATATTTCGGGTATTGCGACTTGCGACCGGCTGCGTTCCATTTTTATTTTTTGTTTGCTCTAAATGTTATATTTAAAAAAATATACACATTTTTTGTTGGCACTGAAAATAAGTGATTAGATTATCAGTCTTAAATTTGAATTGGTAGGGCCATGGCACCGTGGCTCTACCCCAAGAACCGCCACTGAGTTTTAGTACTCTTGTTTCTGGGATTTTCGGCACAATGAACTTTTGTGAACATTTAAAAATACGAAGATGAAGATGAATGTCGATAATCAAAACTTCTACCGCAAAACCTAAAAAAACATGTCACCAGAACTGAAATTTGACATAATTGCCACACAACATGCAAGATAAGTGAAGCCAACTGTCTTATTTGAGATAGTACGACGTATATTAGAATTCTCCTTTAAATTTCCTTTGAAACGAGGGGTCACAAAGGGGTATTTGTTTCAAAAATGGCGCCTTTAGGAGCCATTTTCAAAAATAAATAACATGGCTGGTCTGTAGCGCCACACGCAAAATATTTCCTGCTTTATCTTATTTTAAATGTCGGAAAAAGGACGTTTGAATGAGTGTTACTATGAAGAATAGTAAAAAATGGCTGAAATATCAAATTTCGAAATATTTACTGTTATCGACGTCATAGGGCAGCCATGTTGGTTTTCTTTAAAGTGGCCCCTGAGGCGCCATTTTGGCAACGAATATTACCTTGTGACCCCTCGTGGGAAAGGGAATTTAAGGGAAAATGCGAATATGTACAGTATGTTTAAAATTTCATGACCCAGCTTTAGTTTCCCGTAAGATATACGAAGTTCGTTAAATTAGAGCTAAGTTGCTTAATTTAGTGCTAAATAAAAACATGTTTTGAAAATTCGGATATTCCGTAGATAAGCGAAAAAATCGAATATTTAATTTCAAAAATATTTTTTTTTAAATATGATTCATTTTTCGGTACTCCCGTCCCAATATGTTAGATATACCGTATGACCCAGATTCGATGCAATTAAATTCAATTTACCTTTGTCGATAATAACTAAAGTCAACCCCCCTATTTTCAGATAATCGCCCTAAAACTCCCTCTCAAAAAACCGCACGACGCCGAACAGAAGTTGCGTTATTAAGACAGAAATCCAAAGCGAAGGGAGAGAGAGAGATGGGGCTCGAGAGGCTGTAAGTGATCGGACGAAGACAACGATAGATATGGTGAACACGGGACGTATGTCAAACGAAACGTGCCGTACGAATACAAATGAGGTGCGTGTCGCCCGTGGATGTTGCCAACTTATTTTTGGAGAAAGATAAACTTGCTTCTTCGGCAAGGGTAAACAAACTGGAGACACCTCGAGAGGTGGAATAATATTTTCTTAATTATTATTATAATCTGAGTATATATAGGAGATATGATTTCCTTTTTCACTTCACGAGCAGTTTATATTCGGCTTTATTGAACGGGCAGGGCAAATATTAGCGCCCCGATTTGCCGACCGATACAGTTTCTCTCTCGTCTCAAACATCGAATTTAATTTTGACATTCTAATGCGGACGATATTAATAGTTTCATTAAAACTGGCCGAAACTAATTATCTTCTATTGGCAATATTGACACAGATCCGCTAATGACTGATGATAACCAACCCTTTCGGATTAATCCACCTATACGAGCACTGTTTCGCGATAATTTAAACGTAATTCGAATTAATGGGTATTAAAGTTAAATTAACCAAATTATATTAAAAATAGTTTGGGACTAAATTATCTAGTCAAAGTTCAATGTAGATAACAAGTCTGCAATAACTTTCCGCTTGAATGTAGATATTGTGAAAGTGTGTCAAGTAAAAACAGAGTTAAAAAACGTTGAGACAAGGAGAGTAATTTAAGAAATTAATATCAGAGACAGGATAAAAAGACATTGAAATCAGCTAATGTTTAGGTTTAATCTTGTAAGGGTCCAAAACAGGTTGGTTTGGGTTAGTTAGGGATATTTCACTATTAAATCGTTTTATATTTTGCTGTTTGAACAAATTTTCATTTATCATTTAAATCTTAGATTTTGTACCTTAAAAAAAAGTAAATATTTAGTATTAAATAAGTTTTGGGAGCTTAAAGTCTAACCTCGTGTCTAGAATTATTGGCTTGTCAACTCTCCCGAGATTTGCCATATTTATTGTTGCTGCGCCGCCGTATGTGAGCACTAGCAGATGGCAGAACGCATTGGTGGAACACTTTTCTTTTCTGGCAGGTGGGGAATTCGTCTCTAGATATTCTTACCTTGTGGCCCAGGTACGTATATTTTTCGACCCATTTAATTTCGGTGTTATCGATGTTTATACCTTCGCTCATGACGATATTTGTCATGATCCTCGTTTTGGAAAAGTTCATTTTCAGACCAACCCCGGAGCATGCCTCCTCCAATGCGTAGAACATTTGTCTCGCCTCTCCCAAGTCGTCAGTTGTTAAGATTATGTCGTCCGCGAAACGGAGGTGTCTAAGTTTCCGAACATCTATGTTTATTTCCCTTGTATCCCAGTGAAGTTTTTTGAAGACATGCTCTAAAACGGTAATAAATAATTTAGGAGACATGGTCTCTTCTTGTCTCACACCTCTTCCAATTTCAATGAGGTTGCTGGCTTCATGTAATCTAACTGACATAGTAGCGTGTGTGTATATATTATAGATGAGTCTTAAATATCTGCAATCTACTCGACATTCTTTCAGGGCGTTTACTATAGGTTTAATCTCAATGGTGTCGAAAGCTTTGTGAAAGTCTATAAATAGGAGAGCTAGTGGTCTGTTGTATTCGATAGTTGCTCAATGAGGGTCTTAATACTTTGTAGGTGATCATTTGTCCCAAAGCCCGGTCGGAAACCTACTTCTTCTCTTGGCTGGTAATGCTCGAGTTTATTTTCTAGTCTTGATGTTGTGACCCATGTAAACAGTTTATGTAGATGGCTGAGGAGAGTTATTGAACGGTAATTTTCCAAGTTCATTTTGTCTCCCTTTTATGGAGTAGTATCGTGGTCCCTTCGGGACAGCGCTTGAATGTAGACATAGGTTGAACAGTGTTCGTATTTTCTCTAATATGAGGGAGCCTCCAGCTTTTATTGCTTCTGCAACCACCTCGTATTTTCCTGGTGATTTATTGTTTTTCATTCTTGATTTCTTCGGTAATGATTTCTGGCATCTCTTCTGATCCTTGGTTTACGACACCTCGTTCTTGTGTAACTCCTTGTAGGTTTAGGGGTTCTTGGATGAGGCTCCGGTATAATTCGCAATAGAACTCTTTCACGATGTTCATCTTTTAATTTGATTATTTCAGATTTACCCTCGGTAAGATTTTTGCGTAGTATTTTCATACTTCCATTCTTCTCTATTGCTTATTGGGGTTTCCTACCGTGGTAGTCTCTGATGTCCCTTCTAATTGCTTTAGAGATTTCCTTATTTTTTTTCTCTCATTTCTGTACTGGTGGTATTTCTGAGCTCTATACGGATCTTGCAACGCACCATTCTGTGGTCGCTTCCGGTCCTACAGTTGTTCAACACTGTCACGTCTTCCACAATTTGTAACTTGTCCGTGATTATGAAATCGATCTCATTTCAGGTTTTACCATCTGGACTTCCCCATGTCTATCTTCTGTGAGGTTTCTTACTGAGCAAGCTGTTCATTTGGTGTAGGTTGTGCTGTAGTAAAAGGCCCAACATAGTCTCGCCCCGGGCATTTCGTCCTTTGGACCCGAAATTTCCTAGGCACGTCTCTGATTTATCTGTTTTCAAACCTATTTTTGCATTGAAGTCTTCGTAAATTATGGTAGACCGCGTTTTGTGTCGTTCAGGGCTAATGTTACGTCTTCATAGAAAATGTCCACTTCTTCTTCTGTGTGTGCGATGACGTTGGGGAGTAAACCTGTACAATCTTGATACTGTATTTTGAAATGATTGAAATTTTCTTAATCATTAGAACTTGGTTTTTAGGCGTTTATTGATTAGAAAGCCGATGCCTCCCTCTGATTTGTCATCCTCTCCGGCGTAGTAGAATGAATGACCTGATTTTAGTGTTATTAAACTTTCGCCTCGCCTCCTGACCTCGCTGAGTCCGATAACATCCCATTTGATCTTTTGCGTTTCAATTTCTAACTCAGCCATGCTTCCTTCAGAGAGTAGTGTTCTTACATTGTATGGTGTTGGTGCTCGTTTTGAGTCTATTTTTGTGGTAGGGTGGGGTGATAGCGATCTTTTGCCTCCCCCAGAATCCTCGAGGCAGATCCCGACAGGGGTGTGGGAGTTCCCAGTGTGTTGTCTACCCACCTGGGGTTCACTTCCATTTGTTTGAAAAGTCGGCATGCTATGGGGGGTTTAGGCCATAATTCGCCACGCTGGCTGGACGGGTTCGCGAATATTTTTCAGCCACTCCCTCATGGAGAACAGACGCTGTTTGCAAGCCGCCCATTCTGGGTCAGGCGCTGCGTGGGAAAACTTCTTTGCTTCATCTTTACCACTTTTGAAACCTTACGGGCAAGGGTGAGCCTACCAGTAGCTACGCTACCGCCGCGCGCCGGCATGCGGCATCGCTCCCTGGGTGTAAGGTTACTGAGCCCTCTCACCAATGACAAGGTGATGTTTTCCCCTTTTTGTAACAATGTGGATATTTGGGTTTTACATGCATATCAAGCATACTAAGGTGTGTTTTCTCGATATTGGGTTGGAGGTCGTGGAGTGATTCAATGCGCGACGCGTTCTTCATTTTTTAAGGTACTTTTGTCTTTTTAGGGCCAATTAAAGGAAAATGTGTTGCCTACAACGAGCTACTAAATTCCAGTGCAACTTAATATAGGTTTGAGTTTGATTTTGAAGTTATATCTTAGCTTAGAAGACCTGGAAGTAAAACTGCGATAACGCCCTATTGTGAAGTTTATTGTAATAATTTTATTAAATGAGGTGAGTGTATTCTTTTAATATTCTACTATTAAACCATTCTATATTTTGCTGTTTGAATGAATTTTCATTTACTATTTAAGTTTTGAATTAACTTGGAGTTCATTTGAAAGACATCGGCCATTCTTTCGAGAATTTGGCAGATCTTTGGATATTATCCATATTTCGAAATAAAGTACCATCAGTATGAGTATCAGTATCAGAAGGGATTGGGCTGGTTGAGCCTCCATTAGAGAACCACCAGGATAGCGGTCTTCCTAAAGAAAGCCCCATTAAGACTAATACAACGCAGCGAATCTATGTCGATCGGCGCGGTGCCGCACCAAAGATTCTGAATCTTACCCATGCGAAGGCGTCTCATCGTCCTCCATGCTTCTTCTACACTATCCGTCCTCTGAAATTCTCAGCAGAGACAGGTGCTGCGAACAGTACCTTGTCTAGAATCCTGTCAGGACCCTGCACTTCTTTCTAGGTAGACCCAACAATCCCCTGGTGAGACTACTCTTCGCGGTCCCATGTATAATAAGCCTCGTTTGTCTCATCCCCGAAGCCGTCCGCAATACTTTTTCGGTCCGACCCTCCGTCCAGGCCTCCAAAGCTCTTTCGCGAACACTCTGAGCGATCCCCACACATAGATAAATAGATATGTGTGGAGGAGGCGTCATGGCCTTTATGTCATTGCGACCTGTAAGATCAATTGCAACCCTCTTTGTACTTAGAGTATTGTGTCCAACCGTGTCTTCTTGATTACACTCCAAAGTCTCAACAGTGGCTCCATGGCGTAGCATAACGCTTCTGGATTGGTTGTCCCCGCAGTTTCGAAGCGCAACCTCGAAAGTCCTTCACAGTGGCAGGGAATGTATTTTGCCGACTCCTCCCCTTCCTGGCAGAACCTACACAGGGTTTCATCCGCCAGGCCTATCAGACTCATATGACTCTTTAGTAGGCAGTGTCCTGTTGGTAGTCCCACTATGATTCTTATTGACTTCCGATTATAACTTAACAAATCTGCTGTTAATTTTGTTGAAGGTTTTCTGATGAAATCTTTGGCATATCTATGTCCCGGTAGATTAAACCACCACCTCTGGGACGCTTCTTCTATCCCTTTTTGAATGGATGTCTTGGCTATGGGCCTTGCGACTCTTTAAAATGGTTCTGGTCCTGTTAGTGGCTAGGACGAATCTTTTCGCGCTATATTCGTCTGCCATCTCGTTGCCTCCATGGTCTTCGTGTCCTGGCACCCACGCCAAGGTCACTTTTCTATTAAGCCCATTTCCATTTCGTTCAACAGATTTAAACAATCCAATACAAACTTTGATGTTACTATATTGGAAGATACTGCTTTGATTGCTGCTTGGCTATCCGAGTAGATAACGACTGTCTTGTTGCTCACCTTCCTTTTGATCATTTCCTCTAAACAGAGGATGATAGCTGTAATTTCAGCCTGAAATACTGTGGCGAATGTGCCCATATTATCGAGATTTTGGCCTCTGTCCTTGGTTCGTAGATTCCGGCTCCTATTCCTTTGTCAGTTTTCGAGCCGTCTGTATACCAGACTATGTCTGCCCTTATGGGTGGGTCTTTTATCCATAGGTCTGTTAGTGGCATTTGTATTAACAATGTTTTTTCAAAGCTATACTGTGGAGTGGATCAGTCCGAGGGCATGCCCAGGATTTTATCCTCCTTAATCTCGCAGTATACTTTAATGTTTTCGGTGCCGTGTCCTCTTATTAGTGGTGTTTGGCCTTGTGTTAATCTGTAACAGACCGATTTGGCTTCGCCTTGTATGAGAACATGGAATGGGGGTAGATTTAATAATACATCGCTGTTGTTGGCGTTGTGCTCATGTCTCCGGTAACACAGAGGCAAGCTAGTCTCTGTACCCCATTCAGCCTTGTGTATAACCATAGAGTAATTTTCGGGTTCAATCCCCAGCTTTTTCCACACATCCTTCTATATATACCTAGAGCCATTGTGACTTTTAGCACCACTTTTTGGAGGTGCGTGTTCCATGTAGGTTTTTGGTCAAAGATGACTCTCGGGTATTTGGCCTCTTTGGAGAAGAGTATAGCTTCTCCAGACAGCCTCATTTGCTTTAGTCCTGTTAAATCTCTCCTAGTGATAAATGCCGCCACCGTTGTTTTATGTGGATTAACTAACATTTTTGTTCTTTTTTGCGCCAGAAGTCTACGATGTTAAGGGCTCTTTGGCTTCTTATCGATATGGTGCCCATTAACTTTCCTCGCACCACGATCGTTAAATCATCTGCGTAGCCCAGGCAGTGAAAGCCTTCCGTCCGAAGTTTTTGGATTAGGCTATCCACTAGAATGGCCCACAGTAGTGGGGATAATACTCTTCCTTGCGGAGATCCTCTCCCGACTGCTGTTTTAAGTGTTGCCTCGCCATAGGTGGATACGATAGTCCTATTTTTAAGACTGGCTCGACCCATTGACGGGTGATTCCTGGGACTTGTCTTCCTTCAAGGGTTCTTCCGATCGAATCTGGTGACGCATGGTTATATCGAGGAATCAGGAAAGTGGCTAGTGCTATTTCTTTATCCTCTATGGATTTTGATAGCAGCGTACTCAAATCGTCTAGGGCTAAGTCCGTAGATTTTCTTGCTTGGTATGCATATTGACAGTTGCTTAGCCGGTTGGCCTTTAGAGCACTATCTCTTACGTACCTATCGATTAACCTTTCAAGGGTTTTCAGCATAAAGGTCGATAGGCTGATGGGTCTGAATGCCTTTGGAATCTGGTGCCGGTATCCTGCCTACTTTCGGCAGATATATAAACTTTACCTGTTGCTATTTTGTAGGTATGAATCCCCAAGCTATACAGCCTCTGAAGATCTTACAGAAAGATGGAACCAAACTATCCTGTCCTCTCTGTAGAAGTACTGGGTATATCTCATCTAACCCCGGCGATTTGTACGGTTGAAATTGGCTTACTGCCCGCCTGACCTTAGACGGCGTTATTATGTCCGCAGCTAGCCTCCAATTTTGCTTCATTGGCCTTCTTTTAGGAGGCTCTTCGAGCACTGTGGTTTCCGTCGTCTGAATTGACGCTGGAAAGTAGGCTTTAATGAGAAGACTTTCCTCATATGTTTTTGTGTATTTGTCGTCTTCTCCTTTCAGGCGTTTGACTCTGTTTGTAGAGTTTCCTTTTGCTAGCACCTTGTCTGTCTTTGCACAGGTGGGGGTATCGTTCACCCTTTCGCAAAATATCCTTCATGAAACTCTTTTTGCCTTGCGGATTTCTTTATTGTATTCTGTAAAGACTACCCTATATAGGTTCCACTCATTTTTTTTAGCATTTGTGAACAGCCTTCTTACGGTCTCCCGAAGCTTATTAAGCCTATCGTTCCACCAGACTGTGTTACCCCCTTGTTTCCAAGTCTTTTCTGGGCAGTTTTCATGGTTTGCTGTAGCAACTGCATCCGTCACCTTTTCCACTGCCGTATCCACACCTCTCGTGTCTTGTGTATCTCTACTGTACTCCCTTAGATACCTTCGCTGAGGGATTGTAACTATCTTTTCCAGTTTCTGTCTCTGATCCCCACACATGGATGAAGCCCTAAGTATCTACGCGCGGAGCCTTCTCTGGCTAAGGCGTCAGCGGCCTCGTTTCCCGGTACACCCGAGTGTCTCGGTACCCAGACCTGCGTAACCTTTTTATAATTCAAGTTCAATCAGCCAGCTCCTACACCACATACCTTGTGTGGTATGTGTCCTACATTTCCTCGCCAACAGGGAGCGCGTGCGGACCGACTTCAGCACCATGAGTGCAGCCTTGCTGTCGATCGGTGCAAAAGATAATCCTCCTGCCATGGACATTGAGCCTTAACGACTCCCAGACCCCCATCTTGATCGCAAAAATGTCCTCTTGGAAAACCGTAGTGTGCCCGCCCAGTGGGGTGGATAATTCCCGCCCCAGGGCCAAACATTACGCAACAGCTCCAGACCGTGCTCCCATTCTGGCCCCGTCTGTGAACCACACTAGTCTATCTAAAATATATAAAGCGCAAGAGAATAAATAAAATTCAGAAAAAAAGGTAAATTAATCAAGAAGAAACGTCAATAAAACTACTTAAAGCAAAGTAAGGAGAATAAGGTAAAATGTACTTGCATGAAATATAAAATTATCAAAACCTAAGTGATATTTATGAATAAAATGGCCTTTGAGAAAATACTAATTGGCTGCATAGGTAAAAAGACAAGTCGAGTGCCGTTAAATGCAAACCGCTCCAAAATAAATAAAAGACAGAAATAATATAATAAAAGTTGAGAAGCAAAATACAGAAAACCGTCAAAACTAAAAATAGGCAATACCGCATTTAGCCAAAAGAATAATAAGTTGAAATATGAAACCAATAAGAATGACTCAAAAAGGTGACGTTAAAAATAAATTATAGATAAAGTAATAAATGTGGCTTTTACGGTCATGCAAACATAAAGCACTTCACAGTAAATAAAAGATTAAAGTAATCTGAAACAAAGAAAAAGCGTTAGTAATCGATAGAAAATAACTTATTGAAACAAATTTATTATATAATGATAAAGCAAATCATAAAAGAAAAAAATTAAACGAAGAAAAATTCCGAAAACACAATCATAATTCTAAGCAAAAATACAACTGATGAAATACAGTAAAGCAAAAAGTGCTCAAGAAAAAATAGAAAGGAGAAAAACTATATAAAAAATGGTATTGAAAAACGAGAAGATTGGAGTATGAAAAAGACAGATAAAACCAATTAAAGAAAGTTTGTAATTAGGGGACAAAACTAACGTATATATAAAATATCAATAAAATGTCGTAGTAATTAAGAAAACTGAGTAACGAGAAGAATAGAAAGAGATTACTTATTAAAGCAAAGAGAAGTATTAAAAAGCAAGAAAGACATTTCGTTATTTTGGTGGAAATTTAATAAATTATATAACCAAAAAAAAAAACGTTTACTTAAAAGATAGAAAATAACTTATTGAAACAAATTTAATATAAAATGATAACGCAAATCATAAAACAAAAAAATTAAAAGGAGAAAAATACCGAAAACGCAATCATAATTCAAAGCAAAATAAACTGATGATATACAGTAAAGTAAAAAGTGCTCAAGAAAAAATACAAAGGAAAAATAATATATAAAAAATGGTATTGAAAAACGAGAAGATGGCAGTATGAAAAATACCGCTAACACCAATTAAGGAAAGTTTGCCTTGAGAGGACAAAACTAACATATATACAATATAAATAAATTATCGTAATAATAAAGAAAAATGAGTAACAAGTAGAAAAGTTTGCAAAAAGATAGGTATTACTAATTAAAGCAAAGAGCAGTATTAAAAAGCAAGAATGACTTTTCGTTATATCTGTGGACATTTTCATAAATTATATAACTAAAAGAAAAAGCGTCTACTAAAAGATAGAAAAGAACTTATTGAAACAAATTTAATATATAATAATAACGCAAATCATAAAATAAAAAAAAATTAAAAGGAGACAAATACCGAAAACGCAATTATAATTCTAAGCAAAAATGATGATGAAATTCATAAAGTGAAAAGTGGTCAAGAAAAAATAGAAAGGAGAAATAATATATAAATAATGGTATTGAAAAACGAGAAGATGCGAGTATAAAAAAGATAGATAAAAACATTTAAAGGAAGTTTGCATTGAGAGGACAAAACTAACGTATATATAAAATATAAATAAAATGCAATAATAAAAAAAATGAGCAACAAGAAGACAAGTTTCCAAAAAGATAGATATTGCTAATTAAAGCAAACAAAAGTATTTAAAAGTAAGAATGACACTTCGTTATTTTGGTGAAAAATTTAATAAATTATCTAACCAAAAGAAAAAGCGTTTACCAAAAAGATAGAAAAGAACTTATTGAAACATATTTAATATATAATGATAACGCAAATCATATAACCAAAAAAATTAAAAGAAGAAAAATACCGAAAACGCAATCATAATTCTAAGCAAAAATAAAACTGATGATATAGCGTCAAGTAAAAAGTGCTCAAGAAAAAATAGAAAGGAGAAATAATATAGAAATAATGGTATTGAAAAACGAGAAGATGTGAGTATAAAAAGATAGATAAAAACATTTAAAGGAAGTTTGCATTGAGAGGATAAAACTAACGTATATATAAAATGTAAATAAAATGTCGTAATAATGAAGAAAAATGAGCAACAAGAAGAAAAGTTAGCAAAAAGATAGATTTTGCTAATTAAAGCAAAGAGAAGTATTAAAAAGTAAGAATGACATTTCGTTATTTTGGTGGAAAATTTCATAAATTATCTATCCAAAAGAAAAAGCGTTTACTAAAAAGATACAGAAGAACTTATTGAAACATATTTAATATAACATAATGATAACGCAAATCATATAAACAAAAAAAATTAAAAGAAGAAAAAAACCGAAAACGTAATCATAATTCTAAGCAAAAATAAAACTGATGAAATGCCGTCAAGTAAAAAGTGCTCAAGAAAAAATAGGAAGGAGAAATAATA
>MU183896.1:131429-160924 GCA_016904865.1 Pissodes strobi | reverse complement strand
AAAAATTGTTCGGAAAGTTAATAAAAGTATTATAAATCGAAATAAGAAAAAAAATTTATAAAAAAAGTCAGAGAAACACGGTTTTCGGCGAAAAAAAGGCCAAGGAGTTCAGTTACGAGGGCGGGGATGACAAAAATGGGAAGAAAAAATAAGCTTTATGAAAAAAAACAACAAAAATGTTTGAAAAACTGGGAAAAATTTTTAAAAAATGTTCGAAAGGTTAATAAAAGTATTATAAAACAAAATCAGAAAAAAAATAATTAAAAAAAACAAAAGATTGTTCGGAAAGTTAATAAAAGTATTATAAAACTAAGGAAAAAAAAAATTTAAAAAAAAAAAAAAATTGTTCTGAATATAAATATTATAAAATAAAATAAAGACAAAAATTAATAAAAAAGATAAATGTGTCGAAACTGAAGGCAAAAGTTGAGAAAAAAAAGCTTAAAAAAACTGAATTCCTAATATCTCTTGCCGAAGTTTCACTTCAGTTGTGTGCTTATAAAGGTGAGGCACCTATTTTTTTTTAGTCTTCTACACTAATATATGATTTTCGTGGTGAAAAGACTATGTCCTATATGCTCATTAGCTCTTTAATTTTATCCCATTATTCATTTGTTTAGACAATGTTGTTGCACTTACTAAATCGTTTCTTGTTTTGAATCTCGTTATTTTTCTTCTTGCCTTTTTCATTTCTTTAATTGTATTGGATTTGCTTTTGTTATTAAACCTTGAGTCGACCTAAAAGCTTTAACTTCTCCTAAGCTGTATATAGCTGTAAAAAAGTTCATTAGTTTTTACTTTTCATTTACTTAATATTTATTCCCGCGCCTTTTAAATAGTTTATTTTCCAAACATCCTTGTTTTTAATCCTTCTCTTTTTATAATAATTGATTTTCCTTAAATATGTCGCCTGTTCTTTCATCTTCTGGATTTTTGATTAAAACTTATTAAATATGTTTGTGTACAAGTTGTGTTATATGATAATTAATTTTCTACTTTCTCTACTTTTCATTTACCATCTTTATTAAACCATCTCCTAATTCGTCTGTTTCTCGAAATGTATTTGTTAATTCTTCTACTTTATTCTGCTGACTGATATATGTTTTGTTAATTCTTTGATCGTTTAGTTTTCTGACTATTTTTCTTTTTTTTTATTCGAAAATTGTGTTAATTAATTATTTCTTTATTGGATTGTAATTTTTAAGTCTTCTTAATCCTCGACTTAAATACATTAATTTCTTAATGTTTATGAAAGAATTAATTTTCTTTATGCTGATTAATTCTTCCATTTTATAATACTTTGCATTTATTGGATATTTGTCAGTGCACGTTGTAAATCGTTTCTTTCTCTGAATCTCTTAATCCTTCTTTCTTTTTAATAACAGCTTTGAATTTATTATTCGTTGTATGTTTCTAATTTTAAGTTCATCTTAATCCTCTAGCTAAAAGTATTAATATGTTATTTTATTGGTCTGTTATATACTCATTAAATTTATTAACTTATTCTATTTTTCATTTATTTCACTTATGTTTTTGCACAGCCTGAATCGTTTCTTTTCTTGACTATCCTTATTTATCTTCTTATTCGTTTAATTGTTTTTGATTTACTTTTCCATTATATGTTATTAATTACTCTTAAGACGACTCAGAAGCTATATGCTGCTAAACCTCATTCCATTAGTTTTTACTTTTCGTTTTTTTAAACTTTATTTGCATACGTTCTAAATCCACTTTTATTTTGCTGAATGTCTTTGTTTTTAGTCTTTCTCTCTTTCCAATAACTGTGATGGAATTATTTTCCTTAATCTTTATTCCCGCGCCCTCTGAACAGTTTATTTTTTTAAACGTCCTTGTTTTTAATCCTTCTATTTTCCAATAATTGTTTCTCCTCAAGTATGTCTCTAGTTTTTAAATCTTCTGAATTCTTGATTACAACTCATTCAGTATATTTGTTAACAGGTTATTTTATATGATGATTAATTCTTCTATTTTCTCTAGTTTTCATTTACCTGATCTTTGAAATGTATTTGTTAACTCTTCTACTTTATACCGCTGACTAGGTATGTTTTTTAATTCTTTCATCGTTTAGTTTTCTTAATGTTCTTCTTTTGCTTTTTATATTCAACAATTGTGTTAATTAATTTTTCCTTTATTTAGTTGTAATTTTCAAGTTTCCTTAATCCTCGACTTTAATACATTAATTTTTTAATGTTAGAGTTAGCTTTCCTTACACTAGTTAATTTTTCTTTTTTTTTTGTAAGTACTTTGCATTTATTTGATCTTTGTCCGTGAACGTCGTAAATCGTTTGTTTCTCTGGATTTTCTCATTCTTTAATCCTTTTTTAATAAATATGTTTGATTTATTACTCGTTTATATGTTTCCAATTTTAATTTTTCTAATATATTAATTTCTTGGGGAAGGAATAATGTTATATGCTCTCTCATTAATTGTTCAAATTTTGTTTTACTTTTCATTTATTTCATCTATGCTTTTGCACCACCTGAATCGTTTCTTTTCCTGAATATCTTTATTGTTCTTCTTTTGTCTTTTTTTCTTTAATTGTGTTGGATTAGGATTTCCTTTTCTATCATATGTTATTAATCACTCTTAAGATAACTCAAAATAATACGCTAGGTGCATTTTAGCGTTTACCAGGTTAGGGATTTAGGATTAATAACGACAAATTTATTACTATAATAATATGTCTAAATTTGCTTTAGCCGGTTAGCGACAAAATTCGCCTATTATTAAAATAAACAAAATATATTAGTATAAGAAACAAAACGAAATTAAACAAGTCAGGCTCCGATTTAATTTTTTATTTTGAATTTCTATTAGTATTTGTTCTTTTTTTTCAGTCATTTAACCACTATAAGCATATGGGGGAATTAAGGGATATTCATATTAGAAAAATTAGGTAAGGTAAATGAAAATGGACAAGATGGATATTCAAAATATAATAATTATATATTACTATATTACCTGAGGCAAATCGGGTAATCGTAACTTGACGTTTATCAATCCGACCCCGCCCAGCCCGTGCAGGTCTCTATGCACTATGCAACAGTGGGGACGTAGCAATATTTCTAATAGTGTTACCATAAACAACCACCGTTTTTATTTTAGCTATTGTGGATTCATATACCCTTATAATTAGGTACTCATTTAATGTTTATGCATGAATGTTTGTTTTTTTTTTTAAATAAATTCTTACATGATTCATTGCGCATAAACTAGGGGGCCCCTGCGGGGCTCATCTTCTTCGTGCGCTTGACGCTTCGGCTGATGCCAGCTTCATTATGATCCGTGTCAAGCCATCAAGAGAAATCGAAATAAATGCCCAGATAAACTTGTCGAAGCTAAGTAACATTGTAGACATAAAGTGACAAAACGACTGTGTATTTTCGCCTATATCTGTGAGAATCTAATCTCGGATCGCCTCGGGGCTGTAAACGGCGTTAAACGAATGCATTTCTTGCAGTGCCTCGGACAAAGAGTAATCAGGGTCGGAGGTCGGTCGGTCCGACCGCCCGCAGGTCGAATCGAGAACACGATTTTGCGGCTGCTCAACTCGAGAAACATCTTGTATAAATAATGGTCTGATAAATGGCTGTTTGCGATCAGTTGATGGTCGCCCGAGTGGCTATTAATCTCGCAATTATATCGAGATATTTTTTTGCGCGCGGAAATACGAGACCCGTCACCGTCCACCGTGATTAAGTTGGCCAACTTGCCCGACGGCAATTCTGTATCCGAACGGCTACTTTTTCAATAATTGTTTTAGCTTCTTCTTTGCTAGCCAAGAAATCCACCCTTTCAATCCATTTTTCATCTGGATCTGATCAAACTTCAAGTATGTTCAAAACAACGCAAAAAATTGTTTTGCGACTGACGATTAAATACATTACAGTATACAACAGGTATGAAAGTGTTTTTTACGACGCGTGAAAAGTACAGTTTTGAGCACTTGTTGCACAATATACTATTCCCATATTATGCGGCCTGCTTTTTGGCGGGCATTGTACGTTGCAGCTCCGATAAGGAAAAGAGAAAGACTCTACATAATTGTTTCGAAATTGAAACTAAGTGATTTAAACACAATACAAATACATCGAGACAAAATGAATTAAAACGACGAATTATACGGCTGCTTATAAAATGAATCCGTGTACTTCCAACCCTTTCAAACGAACTGAAATGTTAAACAGGGATGTTTCAGAAATTTGCATAAGAATGGAAGTGGGTTACGCAGTTAAGAGCTTTATTCAGGGCTTAAGTCGTAAATTCAATATTAGGTATCAACCCCGAGACGAAAATATTTTATAGTCTAGGAGCTACAGCCGCACTCATATAGGGGGCGCCACAAAATTTCACCAGGGATAACTATAGTTGCTTTAATGAAAAACGCTTTATTAATAGAAACATAATATCTAGACCGAAGGAGTTTAATACAATTTAATTCGTCACATTCAGAGTATATTATTTTGCACCAATAGAAATATGTAGAGTATATGTACTTTTTTTGTGGAAGTTGGGGCTACGAGACAGCAAACTGGTAACAGACTCAAAACTAAAACGTAAAACACCAGCAGCAATAAATTGACCAATAGAATCAGTCATTTGTTCTTTGCTCCCGGTCTATAAGCGGACAGTAATTTAAGTATTAGCCCAAGAGACAAATATTTTACTGGCGGTTAGTGAGTAACGAAAGGCGAAAGGGTGTAGTAGGTAGTAGTTACAGGCCGGGGAGATGTACAAGAGATACACAACGGCAATACTATACATTTAAATTGGGTTTTATGCCGGGGACGTTTTGTTAATTAAGCTTTTTTGAGATCGGAGCGGGAGTGTCGCCGTTTTCGATGCTGATGCAGGAACAGATTGTTTCGTGAATAATTCAGTTATTAGATGGGTGTTTGAGTCATAAAACCAGAGAGTAATCTGATAGTATTTCTAATACGATTTTCTCACTAGCTCCTGTCCGATCTGAACATTTTCGACACATCGACCTTTACTATACAGACTCTTCAATTGCCCGTTGTGATTAATATTAGAAATATCGGAAACCCTTTGCCACCTGGATATTAAAAATACTAATTATTGTCATCGAAAAATACTGAAACATCAAATATACAGGAAATTTTACAAAAATTTATCATTTTAAAATCAAACTAAAACAGAGTTTAAAATATTTGTAAAATGCCTTAGTTTGGGTTACACTTAAGGCACGGAAATACATATATTTCTTTTATTTTCGGATTCTACGTAAAATTTGAATTAGCAAGGGAATGACGAATTTTTCAATATACTGGTTACGTAGAATTCGAAAATTATTCCGACATTTCAAAAAAAAATATGTTTTCGTATTCGAATTAAGGTATTTTTTCAAAAATTAGAAACTATGTTTTAACTTGATTTTAAAAATGTCAATTCTTATCGAAAAAAATCTGAGGCTATTCGAATGCAAAAGAAATCTTACGAAAACGAAATTCGAAATTTACCAAAAATTTTAATTTTTCGGGCTAAAGCATTTTGCAAAAATCGAAATCCTTCTCTCTTATTTTAAAGAATTAAATTTTCGTCAAAAAAATATTACGTAGATTCCAAAAAACTTGTCGAGAATTCTAAATAAAACAAACAAGAACAATAAATAGTTAGTTGAAAAGAGAGAAAGAGTCTAGTGATGAGCAAATGCAAGACTAAGACCATGCAAGACCGGGTTAGCCTTGCTCTTGGTCTTGTATATGTGGTCTTGGTTTTGGTCTTGCAGTCTAATAAGTGGTCTTGGTCTTGCTCCAAGACTCTTGCAAGTCTTGCACTTTTTTTGGTAGATTTTTACCGGACACAATTTTTACAGAGAAAATAAAAGAAATGTTTTTCAAGTCCTTTAAAGCAAATAGAGGTTTAAAGAAAGGGGGCAGTATTTGTCAGTATGAAAATTTTGGGTTTTCAATATTAAGTACAACAGCGACAAATTTTAACTAGTAAATCAGGTATTTTTTTAAGTAAAAATACTCAAAAAATATTTCAAGTTAAGGAATCACTTATTTAAGTTTGTCCATGTAATATTGAAACATCCTGTGTATTTACAATTGTAAATTGCAGCGTTAACATAAGAACTATTTTATTTTAACGTGCATTTCATTTTTTAATACATGTTTGCCCATAATTGAGTTGAAATGTAAATATTTATCTCTCTTGATAATCTGATGCAGTTATTCTGACAATTTTATTCAGAATATTTTCCTATAATGTTCGTTTGTTTACTTTTTGCAAGTGCAAAATTTTCCGATTTTTCTTTAATCTTCCATTGGAAATTGCTGGTTGTTGATGGTGTCACCTCTTAATACCTTCTAATTTTCGGACATCAATAAAAATTTCCAGTAGGCAATCTGAAACTACAGAAAATTTAGACCGATTTAGACCTAACCTCAAAATGTCTGGCACATGCAGAAAATGTTCTGCAAACTGTATTTTTAAGGAACCAAAGGCCACAGGAGACACATTTGGCTACCCATGCGACTTTTGTAGAAGGGTCTTGTGTAGGGCCTACTCTGGCATTAGTTCTACCGGGATCAGATGTTTACTGTTGTCTACTCGAATTCTTCCTTACTTGTGTATAGACTGTACTCCTGGTATTAAGGCTGCGCTCGGCCTAACTAGACGTGTAACTGCGTTGGAAGAAATTTTAAGTGAGGTGAAGATAGCCAGTACCCAGAGGATCAACGAGTTTGAAGAACAGATCCATGTGATGATTGATGAAGTAAAATGCTTTAAAACAAGTTTTCTAACCATGTTCGAGGACATTAAAAAGGACCTTAGTGACAGAAAGAAAACCACCTCTACAAACTCCGTAAAACTTGTTGAAAGTGGGCAAATAGACTATAGCGCAGCTGTTGTGCATGGCAAAGTTCTTCATGAGGTGTCCGAACGACAGAAAAGGTCTTCTAACTTAATGCTGTTTAATTTTCCTAAGGACAATGATGAGGGTGATTTGACTGGAGCAGGAAGATTTTTATCGGAATTACTAGGCTCCCCTGTAAATGTTATCAATGCTACGAGAATTGGAAGAAAGAATAAAAATGGTCATCAGTCTTTAAGGGTAGTACTAGAGTCTGCTGTGATGGTTCATAGTATCCTTAGGAGTAAAAGAGAAATTGATCGAACCAAAAAAAATTTCCTAGAAGCTGATCTCACCACTGAGCAGCGGACCGAGCTGAACACTCTCAAAAGTGAGTTAAAGGAAAGACAAGGGAATGGTGAGTCAGACCTTATTCTTAAATATACAAATGGTATTCCAAAGCTGATTAAAAAAAACTGAAAAGATCTTCCCAATTTCGAACCACCACTTGCTCCTTATCAGTATATCTTCAAAATGTTAGGGGGTTACGCACCAAGCTTCAGCTTCTTTATGAAAATGTGACATACTGTCAATATGACATAATAATTCTTAATGAGACTTGGCTAACTAATGACATAAATAACGCTGCTATTTAACTATAATATATACCGGAAAGATAGATCAATAGAAACCAGTAATTTCAAAAGAGGGGGTGGAGTTCTAGTAGCAGTCCGTAAAACAATTTCAAGTAAAGTCTTAAACGCAACCTCCTGCTTTGAACACTTATTTATCGAAATTGAATTCATTAAAAATAAACTTATCTTTGCAACAGTTTATTTCCCACCTAGAAGTTCCTTTGAGAAGTATGCCGAATTTGGAGCCAACTTGGAGAGAATCTCTGAAGAGCACCCTGACTGCAAATTGTGTGTTCTAGGGGACTTTAATATGCCAAACAGTCTCTGGATCAATGATGACTTAGCCTCAGTTGCAACCTCTCTAGCAGGTAGCACACAAAACGACATCGAGTCTACTCAAGTGTTATCTCACCTGTGCTCATATCACAACCTTTTTCAGTTAAACACAATACAAAATGTAACCGACAGCTTCCTTGATCTAGTTTTTTTACAAAACAAGGACACCACAGTTATTCGGGCAGAAGATGCTTTACTCCCAATCGATCCTTATCATCCACCCCTTTCCTTTACAGTATCATGCCAATCAACACATTCTAACAATTCAGGATTGAAGGGAAGTGGATTTTATAGAGACTTTCGGTCAATGGACACAAAATTGGTGACAAACTTTTTATCTCAGTTTGAGTGGGACAAGCTTTTTAATAACCAATCTCTTGATGAAATGATAAACATACTTTATGATATTGCTTATTTAACCGTAGATATTTTTGTTCCTTTAAAAAGGTATTCGGCTAAAAATTTTCCTGTATGGTTTTCTCGGGAACTTAAAGAGAAAATAATTGAAAAAAAGAAGACCCATAGAAATTATCTTATTTCTGGTTCCTTTTTAGAATATACTAGATTCTCTACTTTAAGAGCAGAATGTAAATCTCTAAAGAATCAATGTTATCAAGAATATGTATCCCTAACTGAATCTTCACTTAAATGTTAAAAATGTTTGGAAATATGTTAATGGCAGAAAGGGAAGGGGCTAATGGGGCTAATGGGGCTCCAATGTGCTTTGGTGACATAAGCTGTTCTACAGGGGACGACATCGTTAACTTGTTTGCTGACTACTTTTTAAAAACTTACAGTAGTAGTAAGGACCTTACCCTGCAGGATTCACTACCTTCTGGGGACATCAATCTCTCGCAGTTTAATATACCAATTTCAGCAATTTATGAAAGACTGTCTACTTTGGTGGTCAATAAGGGACCTAGTCCTGATGGCCTTCCACCATTTTTTCTTAAAAACTGTAGTTTTATTCTGTCGCGATCACTTCGTATTATTTTTAATTCATCCCTAAGAACTGGCACATTTCCACAATATTGGAAATCAAGCTTTATAATTCCCATACTGAAATCTGGTGATAGTTCTCAGGTCAGCAACTACAGACCGATAAGTATTCTTAGCTGTATTCCAAAGGTCTTTGAAAGTTTAGTATGTGACTATTTATCAACTTCTCTAAGGGGTTGTTTCATCCCCCAAGAGTTTGGATTTCTCCCACATAGGTCCACGGAGTTGAACTTGCTAACATTTACTGATTTTTTACTCAACTCATTGGAGGAAGGGTGTCAGGTGCATACCATTTACACTGATTTCACCAAAGCGTTCGACAGAGTGAACCATAAAGTCTTGATAAGAAAGTTAAGAGATTTTGGAATACAAGGAGTTCGCTTGAAATGGTTAGTATCCTATCTATCAGATAGAATACAGATTGTACGTATCCAGGGTTTTCAGTCTAATGAAATAAAAATACCCTCAGGCGTCCCACAGGGATCGCACCTGGGACCCTTGCTTTTTGCCATTTATGTAAACGATGTTGCATCCTGTTTTAAGTTCGCATTTTTTCTTGTATTCGCAGACGATTTAAAGTTCTACTTAAAAATCTTAATCAAGAGGACTGTAAGAAGCTTCAATCTGATCTTTATCGTTTAACCCACTGGTGCTGTATGAATGGTATGGAACTCAATACTAACAAATGCCAATTAATGATTTTTAACCGTGGAAGAAGTCCCATACATAACATCTACAACATCAATGGTTCCCCCTTAGCGCAGGTGACTCAAATGAAAGATCTAGGAGTCCTACTTGATAGTCAACTATCTTACACTGATCATATCTCTTCAATTGTATCTAAATCTCTTCAAATTTTGGGTTTTGTCAAACGTTGTACAAAGGACTTTCAAAATATTCCATTCCTTAAATTGTTATTCTCAGTGGCGGATTTGCAATCTCGGCCGCCCTAGGCCCCAAGCTATCAGCCGCCCCTTACTTTACTGGCCTAGGTACGTAATATACTATTTTTGACACGATTGGGGCCGCCCCTAAATCTGGCCGCCCTAGGCCCGGGCCTACCGGGCCTTAGGGTAAATCCGCCACTGGTTATTCTGCTCCCTAATTCGTCCACATTTGGATTATTGCTCCTGTGTGTGGTCTCCAACATACAATATCTATATTCAGGCAATCGAGAGGGTCCAACGTAAATTTCTTAAGTATGTTCAATTTAAGGAGGGGTAAATGCTTGGTAATGATGGTATCAATTATTCTGAATTGGAGAGCCGACTTCACATTACATCTCTTCAGGCAAGGCGCATGTATAGAGACCTCACTATGTTTTACAAACTTCTGCACTCACATTGCCATGGTCCTGAACTTACCAGCAAAATTGGGCTTCATGTTCCTTCTCACCATACCAGACTTAACCACTCGTTTCACCTTAATCCTCACAGAACAAATTATGGTTATAACTCCTATTTGAACAGGTCTGCCACACTGGCAAATGAATTTGTGGATAGGTTGGACTGCTTTCAAAACAAAAAAATATTTGAGAGGCAGCTGGAGGACTGCCTGAGGGTGTGATGTTTTCTGGTAATTTATTTATCTGAGTGGTTTAATTCCTGTACTGTGGAGCTTGGTTGTGTTACTTTGGCACGAGGTTCAGTTGGTATTACATGTGTTTTTTTTGTAGTTTTTTTATGTTTTTCTTTTTTCTTGTTATGTTTGCCATGCTCAGGTTTCTTATTATTGTTCATTCAAATGTTGCATTATCTAATTGTTATTAGTATTGTAAAGCTCTTGAGCTATATAATGTGTTAATAATTGTGATTATATAAATATGTTTGTGATACTTAGGTTAGGTTAAGATTAACTATTATAATTGTAAACCTATATTTCTTTTTATATTGGGCATTGGCCCGTTAATAAATAAATAAATAAATAATAAAATTTCATAAGTTTGAAAAAATATATATCAAAGTCACTGAATTTTACGTTCTCGGATCGGCACATCAGTTTTATGCATTTATCAGCAAATGACACATTCGTTAACAGTTTTGCCTACTCGCGTGCGGTAAAGTGTACTTTTCTTCACTCATTATAGGATTGGGAACTTAAAAACTATGAGTGCTAGAAAATAGGTGTAATGGAAAAAGTTGTATGCTATTTAATTTCTAGTTCAGTGCTGCTTAAATAATAATTCCATCTTTTTTCTATGTCGAGATATTTTCAAAAAAAACAGTAAAGATGGTGTCCAAAATGTATAATTTAAGTGGTGCTTTTAGGAATATTAGTCAGGTATCAAGAAAATCAATTATTATTTCTTACCAATGTTTTGAAAATATTAACTCATCATTGGGGCTCTGTTAAGAGGAGGTTAACGAAATAAAATAACAGAAAGGGTTTCTAATGATAAAATATATATTGCATATGCATGTCATAGAAATCATTATTTCTTGTTAAAAGAAAAAAAATTCATGAAACTTCCCAGAATAGTGCTTTTCTCTCGTACACTTAACCTTCTCTCGTACACTTAACATTCATCTTATAACAAGATTAAAATAGATAATATTGCGGATTACAATGAACATTACAAACAACAAAGAACAATTAAAAGAAACAACCAAATTACATAGCGTAATACAAGGACGACTGTTCTATATTTTGGTGAAAAAATATAGTATGTACAAAATAAAATTTAAAAAATTCATCAGTAGTTTTCAAAAATAAAATTTTTTGGTGTTTTGAAAGTATGTTGAATATGAACAGAGATAAATAAAATTCATTACTATAAATTATAAATTCATTAAGATTAATTCATTATCAAAGCAGAATTGAACCAGCAATTAAATATTTTAGAACGTTTTCCACTTAACCAATTTTTAATCTCTTATAATTTTCAAGATCCCAAAAATACATTCCTTTTCGGACACACTCTATGTGAAGAACCCAGGATGATGCTTCAATTTATTACTCTATAACATCAGAATATGCGAATTATTTTACCTTCAAGGGGCTTAATCACATAAAAAAAATCGGTCACTATCTCCCGGTCTATATGCAAGAAGGCTTGGAGTAATGTATTGACATTTGCGTAATTTGTTTGAAATCCAAATTAGATTTTTGAAATTATGAGTATAATTTTCTTTAAAAATTATTTTTTCTTCTTTTTACTTGAATTCATTCTTATTCATTTACATACAATGCGGCGGGGCGTGGCAAATAAGGAATACGGTCTAACTTTCCCTGCATGTATCTCACAAAGAAAATGTTTTTTGACAAACGTTTATGAGAAGTTTTCTCTTCATATTTCGACCCAATAATGTCGATCTCAGAATTAAGAGCAATATGTCAACAAATTCAAATTACGAAAAAAAAACGCAAAACCGCAAGACTCTTGCATGCTAGGTCTTGGTCTTGCGTAACTCTTGTAATAAGTCTTGCACTGCTCGGTCTTGGTCTTGCAGACTTGGAGCTGATCTTGGTTTTGTTGGTCTCACTTTTTCTGCAAGACCAAGACCAGTCTCGCTGATCACTAAGAAAGACTAAAAACCAGGACATTATCTTGTCATTATCTAGAGCGTGTTCAAAAAAGTTTGAGAAACTTTTGATTGCTAATTTCTCAGAAAACTTTATCTTTTATAAAATTAATTGCATAATACGAAGCCAATTTTATGTTTTACAAATTTGAAAAATAATATACTGGTAATGAAAAAAATAAAATATGTGTTACTTTGGCAGCATTTTAATCATCTACTAATGATGATAATATCTTCTTCTTCTTCTTTTAATAGGACAAGGATGTCCTGTTCTCTTCAACGTACAGCCTGCGACGCTGATGTCCACCTATCATACCAAAGCTTGGGTGGTATTCCAGGTACTCTTTTGGTGTTCGGCTTTGCAGTGTGTACTATTTTTGCCAGACGGTCCTCTCCCATTCTCTCCACATAGTTTCTCCATTCTCGGCGTCTGCCTCTGGACCATCTCACGACATCCTGGATCCCGCAATCGTTCCTTACCTCTTCGCTTCTTCTGTGGTCGAGGAGTTAGTTTCCTGTAATGGATCTTAGAGTTCTCATTTCCGTAGTGCGAAGGAGCCGTTTCGTATAGCTGTTATCTGCCCGTGTTTCTACGGCATAGGTCATTAATGGTCTCCCACAGGTTTTATAGATTCGTACTTTGCTCCGAATGCTCATGTGCTTGTTCCTCCAAATAATATCCCTCAGATAGTTTGATATTATAGGTGCTTTAGTGGTCTGGTCCTGAACTTCTTTTCCAAGATTTCTGCTGCTGGTGAAGTTGCCTCCCAGGTACTTGAAGTTCATCACTTGATCAATGCTTTCGTTGTAGGCTGCGAGCTTGCGTCTTATGGGATCTTCAGCTATTACCAGGGATTGTGTTTTTTTGGCAGATATGGTAATGTTCCATTTTTTTCGCGGAGAGTTCAAACCTGAGCAACCTCTGTAGCTCGTCTTCGTTTTCAGACATTACCGCATCATCGGCGTAACATACTATCTTGATTTCTTTGTTGTCTATTCTATATCCCCTGCCCGACGCTTTTACCTCGTTGATTATCTCGTTCATTATCAGGTTGAAGAGTATCGGGCTACAGCCCTAGGATCAATACCACGTTTGTTCAGTAATTTTTCGATGTCGAGCAATCGTACTCTGTCGAAGGCTTGTGTTAGGTCTACCAAGCACATATATGCTGATTTGTTAAATTCTATGGCCTTTTCTGTGATTTGACGTAGGATAAAGATCACGTCGATAGTGAACCTATTAGGCCTAAACCTCTGTTGTTCTTCATTCGTTCCAGTACTCGCCACTTCCTCCGTGGGTATCTAGGTCAGCAGTTTCAGCACCGTGCTCAGCAGACTAATTCCTCGGTAGTTTTTTGGGTAATTTTTTACGCCCTTTTTAAAAATTGGTATCGTAATGCTTTCTTTCCATTGGTCAGGTACTTTCTTGGACGTGATTATCCTGTTAAAGCTCGTCCACCAAAGTATCTTCTCTATACTTGATCATCCCATTCATGATGTTTCACGGCGATTTTCGATTTCTTGAGTTTGGGAATGGTTTGTTTTTTTTTTCTTTGCAATGCATTGTTCCTAGTCGTGGTGTTGTTGTGATAATGTGTCCACCTGATTTCCCGCAGCCTGACCCTCTATACCGTCATTGAATGTATACAATTTCTGAAAGTGTGTTTCTTGCATATATTCGTTGATTGGTTTTTTACGATTTCTGAGCATGTGCCAAACCTTCTTTTGTCCTCCATATAAGTCTCGTTCTATGTCGTTAAAGAATCTTTCCCAATAATTTCTGATGATAATGCTAATATGGTTAGCAAAATGGAAAATTTTGTTGCATCAGATAAGGTTACTGTACTGCAGAAAATTTGTACCAAGAAAGAAATAGGGCAAGAAAAAATAGCGCAGAAAATTAATAGCGCAAGGAAAAAATAACCCTTTGTGTGACTCAATCATCATCATTGTCATCAATCAGCTATATAGTCGTCCAGCGCTGGACATAAGCCTCCCTTAAATATTTCAATCTCTCTCTGTCCCGTGCTGCATTTATTCAGTTTGTGTGGATGCGCTTCAGATCGTCTGACCGTCTGGTGAGTGGTCTGCATCTGCTGCAAAGTGCATGATCTCTGGGTGTCCATTCGGTTATTTTTCTTGTCCATCTGCCATCGGTCATTCTAGCCAGGTGATTTGATATTCTTGCGATGGCATCTATAACCCCACTTCTTCTTCTCACCTCAACATTCGGAACCCTATCTCTCAAAGAAAAACCCAACATTGCTCTTTCCATGCTTCTCTGTGCCACTCTTATTTTATTTGTCCTTTTCCTTGTTAGGGTCAGTGTTTCGGCACCATATTTTAACACAGGCAAAACACACCCTTCTCTTTTAGCACATGGGAATATTTGATCTTAAGATGTGGCTCAGTCTTCCAAAGGCTGCCCAGATGAAACCTATTCTTCTGTCGATTTCACAAGCCTGATTGTTTCTCCCCAATGGAATTTCGTGACTCAGGTAATTAAACGACCATACTTGCTCAATGTTCATGTCATTTACTGTTAGGTTTTCACTGATAACCAGATTAGTTATGAACTTTGTCTTGTTAATGTTAATATTTAGCCCAACTTCTTTGGATGCTAGTTTCTTTAGTATCTATATTGCTTTTTCGAATTTATCTGTAATTAATACCAGATCATCGGCGAAGCGAAGATGACTAAGCTTCTCGCTATTGATGTTAACACCATAGTTATCGATTTTAGTACGGTTGAACACGAACTCCAGCAGGTAGGTGAAGAGTTAGGGAGAGATGACATCACCTTGTCGTACACCTCGCTACATTTTAAAGTCGGAAGTGTCTTCATGGAGTCTAATGACATCATTCGCTTTCTTATAGATGTGCTTAATAAGGTTGGTGTACCGATAGCCGATTCTGCAATCAGCGAGGGCTTTGAGCATGATCCTACTATGTCGAAAGCTTTTTCGTAGTCTACGAAGACGAGCACCAAAGGCTTATTGTACTCTAGGCATTTTTCAATAAGGATTTTTATTGTGTGGAGCTGATCATTGGTGCCATATCCCTTACGAAATCCTATCTGTTCATTTGGTTGATAGAGATCGAACTTCGTGTCCTCATAAACAGCTTATAAATCTGCGAAAGTAAACTGATTGGCTTATAGTTTTGGTATTTGGGCCCTGTCTTCCTTCTTGTGGAGCATTATTATAATAGCTTTGTCCCACTGTACAGGTGTTGTAGTATTCCTCAGACAGACATTATATGGTTTGCACCAAAGATTTAATAAGGATCCTTGGTTTGCACAGTATGTTTAGTAGTGCTGTTCTCCTTATTTTGATATTTTCAATGATAATTTCGTCATCTGGCGATTTATTGTTTTTCATGTCCTTCAAGCTGTTATTAAGTTCGTCTGGGGTGATATCTGGGATATGATCTGATCCCTGGTTTTGTACTTTGGGAATATTGGTGAGGCCCTCTGTTAATGTTGTTTTGTTGTATAGGTTCATATAAAATTTTCTTACAATTTTCAAAATTTCTTGTTTAATAGTCGTGGTTTGTCCAGTACTGTTGTTGAGAAACTTTTACTTACTTTTACTTGTGTGTTCCGGAAGCCGCACACGTTATTTCATTAAAACGACTGGTACTTCGACGAGGTATTACAAATACTATAGGTACCATCAGACCGATATGAGGCGAGATGCGTCACGCGGTCACAGGCCGGGAATTTTTAGGGGGCCCACACCCAACCTCCTCCACGGCGGAGGATGTAGAACGCGCCAACTTTATCTGTTCACGGAGCGAATAAGATCAGTCAATTGAAGTGGTATCCTAGTAGAACATTTTTGTCATTGTTTAACAATGTAGTGTGGAATGGCCATCGTCACTTTTGGAAATGTTGTACTACACCAAGCAAAACCGATGCCCGACGTAACTAAACCGGCCAACTACAATTTAACCAAAAATGCAAACCAATTCCTAATGTAGTCGACATATTCCCTCGTTTTCCCCATTTTATTTTGCTGGCTTGTTATCGGCCATGTTTTATTCATGCGACTGGAAATGGGCATTATTAATCAAACACGTTCGGAGTCCGTGAAAAACTGCCATATCCAGAGTTATTTAATTATCAGGAGAGCCAATGAAGTCGGCCATTATTTAAAGTAGACGCCGAAAGAAATTTTGACAAATCGCCTCTCCGTTGCCGGTGGTCGCGTGCACGCTCGGATATCTTTGACAGGGTTGTCGGTTTGCGCCTTTTTTAGCGTCACGTCGCTGACTTTTGGCGTCCACTCTAAAATGTGGATTACAGTAATTAATCAAGACCTGAAGAGAGTTCAAACTTGGGGCGAGAGAAATTTGGTCCAGTTCAATGCAGCAAAGACCAAAGCAGCCACGTTTGCCAGAAGGGTCAATACGGCGGGCTTTGACATCATTATGGCAGGATCGCCAATTCCTTCATCCTCGTCAATCGGAGTAATGGTCTCGGTCAATAGCCATTTGTCCTTTTAACATCGCAAAATCAGCCGCCCAGAAGCTTGGTGCGCTATTTCGCAACAAAAAACTGTATACACCGCATCAGTTGCTCTTGCTCTACACAGCGCAAATAGGACTGTGCTTAGAATATTGCTCACACATCTGAGGTGCCGCATCAAAGCACACCTTAAAGCTGCTGGATTCCATTTAGAAGAGAGCTGTGCGTCTTGTCGGCGACCCGGAGTTGGCCCGGAATCTGGATAGTCTGGAACACCGCAGATATGTGGCCGAGATGTCCCTGTTTTACAGATACTTTCACGGCATATCTTCCCAGGATCTGGCCCTCATACCTTCTAAAATGAAGGTTTGTTTGACGACGAATAAAATTGCTTTAAAATGTTTTTGAAAATAATTTTAGGTATTATGATAAATATTGTTTATTTCAAGAAACTGCGGTATGTCTCATAATTAAAATTGTTTATTGTTCGCTTGCAATGAGCCTCCACCGGCACCGGTGGGCCCGGAACGCACCAAGTATCCCTACTAAGATGAAATCCAAAAATATAGAAGTATTAAATACCCGATCGTTTTTTACATAAAAAGCATATCTGTCACATAACTTGTATATATGGGGATAATATACTAATAAACAAATCTTGAAGCACTGAACTGGCAACGATGCATCGACCACGATATTTTAATTTCGCTTATCATATCTGCCACGAAATTTAGAGCCTCGCAACATGACCCGTGCTACATTGTGCCACACGGAAAACTGACTTTGTTTCACATCGTAAAAATGAAAAGAGCTCATTTTTCTCGATCGTTCGAGCTTTAATGTTAATGTTAAGACCTCGTTTCGACCGTGCTTTCTTAAGGTTTATTGAGGCACGTCATGCCGTTAGTTTATGTTCATTTTGGTGAAATCGAACCGGCGCGCGGCGTTGCCAATCAAGGAGGTTCAACAGAAATTGTTTATGCTCCTCCATGGTCTCTTTCTAATATATTAACGTGATTAGATGATACCTTCATTTAAGATTAAAAAAAAAATACATTTAAATCGATCCTATCAAGAACGAATACTATGAAGGAAAGAAAAAGCAATAAGGCTTTTACCCAACTCAGAATGATTTATGAAATAAACGAAAGACGATATTTGTGCGATGTTTACGCAAATTTGACTCACATTGCATCAGTTCTATTGAATCCCTTTAAATTCTGCATTTACATAGTTCTGTACAGGTTGCAAATGATGCGGTCATTTAGAGAGCTTAGAAGCCAGAAGAAGGTACTTTCACACCATTCACATACATCAAATTTTCCCTTGTCACTTTTCCTTTCGTTATCAAGTTCTAAATTCGATGTTCTGTCTTTGGGCCCTCATCATCGGCACTGGCCAAAAAAGCGCCAGGAATAGTGCACTGAAGAAATAGCGCAAAGAAAAAATAGGTTGAAAAATAGGAACAAAATGCCTCAGAAATAATTTTTTCTGTATGGCTTTTGTAATTTTGCCAGTGTTCATGCGGTACATTTTCTGCTACGTTATTCGATACCTTTAAAACTTCAGCAGTTGACTGTGGTTTTAGCAATAGCTTCGTCATAATGTCTTTTAGTCTCTGACCACACTATGTCCGTGACATTAAAATGATAATGATTGGTTGATAGCTTGAACCATTGCTGCTCCGCAGCGTGTTTTTCCAACACTATTTCATCTTTTAAAAGATTATTTGAAATAGGTATATTCTTCTTTCCAAGCCATTCTAAAAAAACCTTTTTGCTCCAGCTTTTCTTGAAATGTCTTCTTCTATACGACTATGATAAGTGGCGGTATCCAGTGTAATTAAAGATGGTTCTTCTAAGTTTACGATAAATTGATCTTTAAAGCACTCTTCCAAATTTACGGTATTCATAATATCATCATGCTAATCATGAGAGAAGACAGTACAAGTACGTCAACAAGGCCATTCTGACTGGTGGATTCTGATTTTATAACATTATATGGTCAATACAAGGCAACAAACGGCAGAAATGGAGGTCTGTGAGGTTAGCCCTCAAAGTATGTTTTTTCCTTGAAAATTTCTGGATGATTAGTGCTTCGTTAGTGCTTTTTAGTGCTTCAAAAAGTTTCGTTAGTGCTTCTATTGTTTTCGAAATATTCAATTTTATTTTATTTCAAGGTCAGTCCTCAAAGTGTTTAGGATTGGGTCGAATTTGGCGTCATTCTTCAGTATTTCGTTAGCGCTTTTTAGTACTTCATGAAGTTTCGTTAGTGAATTTTTGGTTTACGAGATTTTCAAGATTCTAAATTCAAGGTCAGCCTCCAAAGTGTTAAGGATCGGGTAAAATTTAGTGTCATTCTTAAGTGCCTCGTTGGTGCTTTTTAGTGCTTCAAAGAGTTTCGTTAGAGCTTTTATAGTCTACGAGGTATTCAAGATTTTATATTCAAGGCCAGCCCCCAAAGTGCTTAAGGTCGAGTCAAATTAAGTGTGATTCTTTAGTGCTTCGTTAGTGCTTCTTTTGTTTTCGAAAGATTCAATTTTTTTTTATTTCAAGGTCAGCCCCCAAAGTGTTTAGGATTGGGTCAAATTTGACGTCAATCTTTAATACTTTTTAGTGCTTTAAAGAGTTTCGTTAGTGCTTTTTTGGTTTACGAGATATTCAAGATTTAGATGCACATTAAATATTTGCATGTAGAACCTGCACCAATAATAGGTATTCGTCATTGTGCAGGAATTTATATTCTTGAATATCTCTAAAACAAAAGAAGCACCAACGAAACTCTTTGAAGCACTAAAAAGCACTAAAGAATGACACTAAATTTGACCTGATCCTAAACACTTTAGGGGCTGACTTTGAATATAAAATCTGGAATATTTCGTAAACTATAAAAGCACTAACGAAACTCTTTGAAGCACTAAAAAGAACTAACGATGCACTTATGATTGACACTAAATTTAACCCGATCCTAAATACTGAATACTGACCTTGAATATAAAATCTTGAATATCTCGTAAACTATAAAAGCACTAACGAAACTTTTTGAAGCACTAAAAGCACTAACGAAGCTTTAAAGAATGAGACTAAACTTGACCCGATCCTTAACACTTTGGGGGCTGACCTTGAATTTAAAATCTTTAATACCTCGTAAACCAAAAAGTACTAACGAAACTTCTTGAAGCACTAAAAAGCACTAAAGAATTACGCCAAATTTAACCCAATCCTAATCACTTTGGGGGCTGACCTTGAAATAAAATAAAATTGAATATCTCGAAAACAAAAGAAGCACTAACGAAACTTTTTGAAGCACTAAAAAGCACTAACGAAGCACTAACCATCCTGAAATTTTAAAGGAAAATAAAAACATACTTTGGAGGCTAACTTCACGGACCTCAGAAATGGACCAAATAAATAAAATGTTGGTCGATTTCATGGAAAATCTAAATTCTGAGAAGCAAGCAGAACAGGATAGGCTTCAGAAAATTTTACAAGATCAAGAAGAGAAAAAGCAAGCGGATCAGGAAGAGGATGAACCCAGAAGCCAAGCAGAGCAGGATCAGCTTCGGAAATGGATGCTGGATGTAATAATTGTAGGCGAGCAAGGAAAATTACGGAAAATATTGGACGGGCAAAATGGGAAATTTGAAAAAGAAGTAAACAGTATACAAGTTGGAAATATACAAAAAGAAGTAGGAGACGTACAGAAAGAAATGAAGAATTTACAAGCGGAAGTTACCAGACTAAAAAATGAAGAATCCACCGAGAGGGTATTCGCCACAGGACAGCATACCAAACCTCCAACGTATGACGGTCAAACAACCTAGACAATGTACAGAAGACAATTTGAAGCCGCTGCTCTTGCCAACTGTGGAATATCGAAGAAATGGCTACATCACTAGTGGTAGCGCTTCGTGGATTTGCCCTGGAACTGCTACAGACCATTCCCATGAGACAACAGGGGAAATATGACATATTTGTAGCTGCCCTGGAGAGATCATTTGAAGACCAAAATAGAGGACAACACTCTCAGGCACAAGTAAAGTCTCGATATCAGAAACCTGGTGAAAATCTGCAAGAGTTTGAGGCGGATGATAGACGTCTCATTCAATTGGTCTACCCGGGAGCAACAGAAGAATTTCAAGAGCAACTTGATGCCCGATATTTCTTGGATGGTATCAGAGATCCAGAATCTATATATAAATAAATAAATAAAACTAAAATTTATAATTTTTTTTTTTTTATTTTTTTAGACACACTGTACAATATACATGTAGATACATTGCAATGTTAAAAAATGAAAAATAAAGATAAAACTTGCTTAATCTAGAGGCGAGTACTTCCCAATACAAAACAATCGGGAAAAATTGTGAGATACTAATAAACCATAGTATAACTGATTATAAGTACGCCACTGCACATCACAACATTTAGGTAAATTTTTTTACTGAACATAAAAAAGCTCTTCGTAAGGCTTAATGATAATCACTTATAAAATTTGGACGATATAACGCACAGTGGGGTCTAGCTACCAAAAAGTTGAAAAAAGCAAGGTATTTTTTTGAGAAAAGCAGTAATGTACCGTTTTTTTAGTTGAATAAAAATATGGCATCTTTTACTTTCAAGTATCTCCAAAACGAAGATAATGTTCCTTCCGTGCATTAACTTTCCACCCAGCCAGTTTGCTACAATTCATACAGCACTTCTGCTCGCTGTCAAAAAATGTAAGATGTCGAACTACAAAACCTGCTTCGTCACCTTCGATCAGCCGCTTTATGCGAAAGCTGAAGAAATCGCCGCTATTAATCCAAAATTTGCAAATGTCATCGTAATACTAGGGGGATTTCATCTACTTGTGTCTTTCTTAGGCTCCATTGGATACATAATGGCCGGAAGTGGATTGAAAGAACTTTTCTCTGCTATTTACGCATTTTCCGTTGAGAAAATGCTAACTGGCCACGCATACGCTCGTACAATTCGTGCACACATATTGTGTCATCTAGCCTTGGCACACCAGATTCTGGAATCCCTTGCTTTTACAGACAATGATCGTGATGTGATGGAACAACTGATTGAGCATTTGTATAAATCGACAATTCTCAGAGACGATGAAAACGAGACATTCAAAGTTGTTGCGACTAAATTTAAAGAGGCGCTTACTAAGTTGGAAAATAATGGCCCCACAGCCAAGCTATGGGTTCAGTATTTTCAAATGATTACTTTAGTGAAACATTTCATTGAAGTTGAGCGAATGGGAAACTGACAACTGCATCTCGACACTGTTCAAAGAATGCTTCCGTACTTTCATGTAAGGGGGCATTTCCCTTATGCAATATCTGCTCATCTGTATTTGCAAAATATGTTGGAGTTAGAGAACAAAATGAATCCGGTTAAATACCACAAATTTACAACGGACGGCTATTTCACTATCAGGCGCTTGCTCAAGCAAGTTTTGGTCAGGGGTTTGGTCTGATATGATCATCGAACAAACTTTGATGCGTATGATGCATAGCTGTGGGGGCCTCACTCGTGGTCGTGGAATAAGTGACAGCGTACTTGCTCTCTGGACTTTGGGAATGATATCCTTGCATAACGTTTGCGATGCCATTGAGAAATATTGCGACGTTCATCTAAACTCGTCCGAGCAACACGTCGATACCAGGACTTCACGTATTAGTCGGGACAACGAAGACTCAGCAGCATCCTCCCTTCCCCTAAACCAATTCGCATTTTTCCATTAGTACAAGAGTTGTCGGGGATGATAAGATTAACTGTCATTTGGCCAGAGAAAAAGGTATCGAAGTGATGACGAACATGGTTGTCCCGTTCGAAAATTTCGGGTCCATCACACTTAAAAGTAAAGACAAAATCATCTCATTGACAGCAGTCAACAGCAGCATAAAAGTCGGGGAAGCAACAATTTCCATCAACCCACTCATGTTGTTTCAAAGCATGTGCGTTGCGAAGGAATCCGACGACAAATTGAAAGATTATCTTAAATCCGAGCTTGCTCCATTTCCTTTGTAGCTTTTTTCAGACGAAGGTATGCGCAAAGGTACGAAATTTTCAATGTACAAAGTTTTTACACAACTTCCAGAAGGCGTAGAATTTGGAGATAACCAAATCAATGTTTTGGATGGAGGATACATTTTGCACAAAGCTGTATGGCACCGTAATGATTTTTTTGCATTCATTTCCGAAAAGGACGTTCAATATATACTAAATCACTACGGTTCACATGCAGTCGTTGTTTTTGATGGATATCCGAGTGATGGAGGCAAAAGGAACACCAAGACCGCAGAAAGATTTTGCCGATCGAAGAAGCATATGTCTGTGGATGCTCTCTTCGATGAAAACAATGCCAGTTCAAGTTTCCCAGGAATTATTTTTAGCCAACGAAAACAATAAAGCCCGTTTAATTTCAATGATGACAAAAAAATGGAGCAGGCTACTATTACTGTCAACCAGGTGGAAGAAGATGCTGATGTGTTGATTGTCAGAACAGCGATTTCCTTGTGCCCAAAATTTGTTTTCGTAGTTGGCGAAGACGTTGACCTTCTTGTTTTGCTGACAGCATTGGCATCATCTCAAGGAAGCATCTACCTCCGCAAACCAGGAAGAGGCAAAATTGCTGAACATGAAGAAGTAGCTGAGACCATTCTGTTTCTCCATGCTTTTAGTGGCTGTGACACGACATTGTCAATCTTCAACCAAGGAAAAATGAAGTTTTGTTTGCGTCTCCAGAAAACAGCAATACTCAGTGACATCATTGACATCTTTAAACATCAGGATGCAACACCAGAGCACATCGCAGATGCTATAGCACGCTTTTGCTGGTGGCAACATGGAAGAAGACACCTTAGAAGAAATCTTGATAGCGGATTTCTTCTAAGGTGTCTTCGTTTTGCTAGATCAACCACAAAAAGTAAATCCAATCTTGCTTCTTTGCCACCAACGAAGGATGCTGCGCGGTATCACTCTTTCAGGACTTGGCAGCAATGGGCTTGTTCCACTCACCATGACAAAACAAGCAGCACCGGACAACTTATTGAAATTCATTTCATGCAGTTGTAAAAAAGGATGCGGCACAGCACGTGGTTGCAAGAAAGCTGGGTTAAAGTGTTCCGTTGTGTGTGGCTTCTGCAGTGGTCAGTCATGCGAAAATGTCCCGGAGGTTCAAATCGATAGTGAGGACGAAGATGACCGAGACTTAGCAATGGAAAAGAAATGCATTCCCATAAGCACCGATGATGATGATAACCGACTCCGACCATCAAATAAAGGAAAAGGCTAATAAATTGCGAGGTTCATGCGTCATTTCCTCCTAAGATCGCGACTCTGTGCATTAGGCCTATCGGGGATACCACCATAAAAAAAACGCGTCATTTACTCTACTTCAAGGGGCTCAAGGTGGTGTGGAAATGGGTAGAACTAAGAAATCACGGAAATATTACAAGCAGCGATGGCTGGTGAGGTAGTGCCACGGTGCCACGATGCCATGGCACTACCTTATTTTTTAGTTTCTTTTTATGTTGTGCGTTATATTTTAATGAGACATATGAAGGATATGACATATTTTTTCAGAAAAATAATGTAGTGCCATGGCACAGTGGCACTACCGCACCAGCCGCTGCTGATTATAACTATGTAAAAAATAGCGAGAATTTCGGAAAAATCACAAAATTGGGGAGTTTTTCTATTTTTTTTTTGGAAAATATGTTCAATTTTTCGTCGCTGTACCTTTCATCCAAGATGGCGGCTCGAGCGGTCGCACCACCTTAATAACATATAAAAAATTACTACTACATCACCTTTTATAGGGCAAAACACCCCACTGACTGGCATATTATCCAACAACACGATTTGCCTTGCAAACACCTCGTAGGCAAAGCACTAGTCAAAACCGACGGTGAAGTACCGCTAACGATAGCAAATATTTCATCCAATCCCATCAAAATCAATAAAGGAGATGTAATAGCCACTTGCGAGCCTATACAGTGAATAACCAGTAGCGAAACGCGGTCAGAAGTATCACCCTCAACATCAGGAAGTCATAGAACATTTCCAGAAGTCGTGGCATCATCTGCTTTCCGAAGAACTGAGGAAAGCTATACAATTTATTAAAGAGCAGAGCACAGCCTTTGAAAGGAAAATGACAATACTGGAAGAACGAACATCATAAAACTTAAAATCGACACTGGAAGTGCTCACCCCTTACGGCAGCATCCTCGGAGGTTATCAGTGATGAAGTAGCAAAAGGTTATCACATTAGCGGACAAAATGCTTGACGATGGATTTTTTGAAGTCATCAATCGCAAGGTCGTCTCCTGTTGTCTTAGTTACCAAGACGGATGAGACTCCCAGATTCTGCGTGGACTATAGAAGGCTCAATGACGTCACCAAGAAAGACAGCTATTTACGTCCCAGAATTGATCACACGTTGACGATACTAGCAGGTTCTCATTGGTTTTCAACACTCGATTTAAAGAGCGGCTACTGCTAGCATGTGAAATCGTGGTGTCGGCAATGCGCCAGGCAAGGGCCCAAAACAAGATCTAAGGGGAAAATGAAACAGTATAATGTGGGCCTACCGTTCGAACGTATCGCCATTGACGTAGCTGGCCCTTTTCCAGAAACAAATAATGGTAACAAGTACATTTTAGTGGCAATTGTTTACTTCAGTAAATGGCCTGAAGTATTTGCGATCCCCAATCACGAAGCTGTTACCATGGCAGAGGTCCTCGTGAATAACCTATTCAGCAGACTTGGTGTTCCGTTAGAGCTGCACTCAGATCAAGGACGCAACTTCGAATCCAAGGTTTACCAGAAAGTCTGTGATTTACTCAACATCCATAAAACACGGACTACAGCCTTACATTCACAATCAGAAGGCATGGTTGAGAGGTTTAACAAGACTATTGAAGAACATGTATCCAATATCCTCAATAATAATGATAGGCAAATAGGTAAAATACGAGGAGACAGGATAGTCTTATAGAGTTCTACATACTATTTGGTCTTTATATTTTGAAAATCTAGAGTTTGAGTTGTAATAGTATTAAGATAATTTTTAAAAATAATTTTCTTTTATTTGATGTATACACCAAGCATCAGTGGAGGTCCATACTGGTTTCTCCGGCCGACTCTCATGGGTAAACCCTCAGATAATTTAGGAGGATGTCTAACAATGCTAAGAAATATATTGCAGTGGATGCTAGGAAGGAAATAGCAAAGGATCTGGCGATATTTTGTATTGTATTGCTATAATGTGATGTTGAAATATTCGACAGATGAATTGAGGTTTTTTCTTTTAGGGCAATAGAGGTTGTGTTAACGTTGAGAACCAACGTTTAGAGGGTGGGGAAACGTGCGAATTACTAGAATGCATAAACTACTAAATAAATATCACCCTGTCCTAAGTTTGAACTTGAACTTAGAAATTGTTATATAAAAGCATTAAAAGCAAACTATAAACAAAAACACGAGCGATTATCAACCTTAAAACATGCAACGTTCAGCAGATTTTATGATATAAATATGCTACCAAAGCTTCAGTTCAGCAGACAAAGTCTTACCTAAACCTGAGTCGTCTTGCTCGAGCACAATGTCCTCGGACTCAATTTCCTTACCTGAGTCTTCTTGTTCAAGCACATTGCTCGCCAAGCGGGGGTTGCCTTTCCTCATTACTACATCGAATCTACATGAGGTTTATTAAAAGATAATTTGCAAAGTAAAAAACAATGAAGGTCAAGTGCAAACTTTAAGTGCATCAAAGTAAGTAAGTAAATCAAACCCAAACTAACCATAAATGAAACACAACACAAACTCTTAAGAAAAACTATATTTATAAAACTGTGACAAAAGACTTATAAACATTTTTAATTTTTTCTCTTTTAGTTTGACCAATACACATTGTTATTGTTTATCCGAAGTGTTTTCTTTATCATCTCTTCTCACCTGACGTAGAGCGATTCTGGATCTGAGCTACTCTCCTGCACGCTAATCAAGGCATGGCGTCACGGGATAAAAACAATTCATGACAATCTGATTCCAGGCATTTCCAATAAATGTTTTCTTCCGTTCTGCTTTTTGAAGCTAAAGCCCATTTTCTTAGTTCCCAAATATAAAGAACTCTATGAGATCTTCATTTTTGAAGATATCAAACTTTTAATGTAACATCCAATTAGTAATCGACGTTCATTGATGATTAATGATTGATAAAAAGATGGAGTTATTCCACTGCTTTATTGGAGTAAGGACTTTAGTGTTAAATTACGCTGCCCATACTTAATCGAAAGAACATGGAACTGTAACATTTCATATTATAATTTTATGTTTACTATCACAAGTAGGTATACCTTTTTCCACGAATGCAATATATCATACTCGAAACGACGTTTCGCGCATAATAGAGCTATTTCTCGCGATGACATTAAACGCTTGATTATAATTAGAACCGTCCGTCGTGATTTCCTGTATCTTGTCTCTCGATTTTTTCTCCGAGGAAGCTATTAACTTTCTTATTAACGATAACTGTTTTCTTTATGAAGTTATTTTATATACACCGGTTATCTTCGGTGCTAAACGCGGTAGTTATGAGGTTCTCGACTTTGGTATGTCTGTATATTGATCTCGGCCTCGATGGCAATGGCAACAACTGGCCTGGCTACCGTACGCAGTACATTTTTAGCGTTTCTTACTTGTACAAATATTTCTCCCCAAAACAAAAAATATATCGAACTTCACCTCCCTCCTATTATAAATACACTTCGTGATGGCATTGCGATAAAGCCCCCCCGACCCACGCATGCCACTATTTGTCACCCCGTAATGTTGTGTGCCAGAAGGCATTAAAATTAGCGGCGGGGTATTAGAATTATCTGTGCGATAAGGTGCACGTGCGAAGGGGCCCTGGGGGGATGCATTCATTGCCCCGCTGCAAGCCCCCCACGACGACGTTTGATGGATGACACGTGGCTGTGATTTACAGTAGCTATGTTTAACTAAACAATTACGTATAGGGTTTCCTCAGTACTGTCCAAAACTTCAGGGCATTGGCATTATGAAAAATTTTTTCGCTCTGTTAATTCTTAATCCGAATCCGGTATTCACGATTCCCGATCGCACCCCATCAATCTCCGGAGCGCGACAGGTCCTCCTCAGTTCGTGCTCAAAAGGCTTTACTTTTTCACGTGTCGGTGGCTATCTGGCGTCCGAGATCGAAACCGGTGGCGCTATTGTTCGCACCGACGCGACGCGACTCGACGTTCCACGGGACATAATATTGTATTCGTCACGCGTGCCTCTAACGTTTATTAATAAGTCCGGAAGCCGAATCTTTGATCGCTCCCGGCCAAGAGGCAAGAAATTAAATTTGGGGTAATTTGGTAATTTTCATATAACTTCCCGCCATAAATTTAGATTGGAATTGTATGCGTGTTGAAGAACTTATGAATTTCAAAGCTTTACAGCCTATCATAAAAGATTACTAAATCTAACACTTCGGCACAATATTCTTAGTTTTGGTTCGAATATCAACTCAAGATCTAGAAGAGGAATGCTTTTCTTTACGAGCAGTCGAGGATTTATGTTGTCAAGACAAATACCACCAAACTAGGAGATAAGAGATCAACCGAAGGTTGACAATAACAATGTCTATTGATCAAAGACGTAATGAAGTTACACTTTAACCGATCACTATGATGCGCAAGTCTTCCGGTTGAAATGTTGATGATTGGTTACTGTGCATAATAAAGTTTAAAAATTGTGTAGTGTTTTATTTATGGTTAGCTTTGGCTATTTAAATTAGGGAAGTATTTTAGCGCTGTATCGGCAGACTAGTTTAGCTGAATTTCACTAGATTCACTCTGATTTAACTGCTCAACAGAATTAACTTTGAGATTTACCTAAGCTTCGGCTTTGATAGTTCGGAAGATAACCCAGGGGAGACCACGTCCATGTGAACTGTAGCCGTTGGTTGAACAGATTGGGTAAGAGACAAAATCTGTCGAACTGAAGGTTAGTCTGGGTTAATCATTTTTCGCTATTGATCAATGAAAATCGCATTTTCCTATCATATTTGGCTAATTTTTTAATCGCCATTATCCAAAACACTCTAAAAAAATAAGTATTTGCCTTTTTTTAAATGCGATTTTCAATGGCTATAAAAAAATTTAAACTTCTTTTAATCATTCCAAACTTGCAAGACTTATAGAGTCGTTTTTTCACTTTTAATCGATGGGAAACCTCATCATATTTGGGTAATTTTCAAATCGCGATTATCCGAAACAAAAATTAAAATTAGCCTTTTTTCAAATGCGATTTTCAACGGCTATAAAAAGTTTGAAACTTCTTATAATCATTTTAAACTTTCAAGACTTATAGAGCCGTTTTTTCATTATTAATCGATGGAAAACCCCTTCATATTTGGGTAATTTTTAAATCGCGATTATCCGAAACACTGTAAAAAAATTAAAAATTGCCATTTTTTAAATGCCATTTTCAACGGCTATAAAAAATTTGACTTCTCATAATCATTTTAAAATTTCAAGACTTATAGAGCCATTTTTTTCGCTATTGATCGATGGGGAACCCCATCATATTTGGATAATTTTTAAATCGCATTTATCCGGATCACTGTATAAAAAAATTAAAATTTGCCGTTTTTTTAAATGCGATTTTTAACGGCTATAAAGAAT
>MU183896.1:81366-131419 GCA_016904865.1 Pissodes strobi | reverse complement strand
TAATTTTTAATCGCGATTATCCGAAACATTGTAAAAAATTTAAATTTATTCTTTTTTTATGCGAATTTTAACGGCTATAAAAAACTTGAAATTTCTTATAAGTATTGTAAACTTTCAAGACTTATAGAGTCGTTTTTTCACTATTGATCTACGGGAAACCCTATCATATTTGGGTTAGTTTTAAATCGCAATTAACCAACACACTGTAAAAAAGAATTAAAATTTGCCTTTTTTTAAATCCGATTTTTAACGGCTATAAAAAGTTTGAAACTTCTTAAAATCATTTTAAACGGTTTAAGACTTATAGAGCCGTTTATTTCACTATGGATCGATGGGGAACCCCATCATATTTGGATAATTTTTAAATCGCATTTATCCGGATCACTGTATAAAAAAATTAAAATTTGACGTTTTTTAAATGCGATTTTTAAGGGCTATAAAGAATTTGAAATTTCTTATAATCATTTTAAACTTTCAAGATCTAAAGAGCCGTTTTTTCATTATTAATCGATGGGAAACCTCATCATATTTGGATAATTTAATCGCGATTATCCGAAACATTGTAAAAAATTTAAATTTATCCTTTTTTTTTAATGCGAATTTTAACGGCTATAAAAAATTTGAAATTTCTTATAAGTATTGTAAACTTTCAAGACTTATAGAGCCGTTTTTTCACTATTGATCTACGGGAAATCCTATCATATTTGGGTTAGTTTTAAATCGCAATTAACCAACACACTGTAAAAACGAATTAAAATTTGCCTTTTTTAAATCCGATTTTTAACGGCTATAAAATGTTTGAAACTTCTTAAAATCATTTTAAACTTTTAAGACTTATAGAGCCGTTTCTTTCACTATGGATCGATGGGAAACCCCATCATATTTGGGTAATTTTTAAATCGGAATTATCCGACTATAAAAAATTTGAAATTTTTTATAAGTATTGTAGACTTTCAAGACTTATAGAGCCGTTTTTTCACTATAGATCTACGGGAAACCCTATCATATTTGGGTCAGTTTTAAATCGCAATTAACCAACACACTGTAAAAAAGAATTAAAATTTGCCGTTTTTTTAAATGCGATTTTTAACGGCTATAAAGAATTTCAAACTTCTTATTATCATTTTAAACTTTCAAGAATTATAGAGCCGTTTTTTCACTATTGATCGACGGAAAACCTCATCATATTTGGGTAATTTTTAAATAATATGTACGGAAGACTGCAAATAAATTGAAACTGCATTTTTTTATAAACGCAAATATCAGCGATTATAAGGAAATTTGAAACGCGTTCTAATAATTTAAAATTTTCAAATTTTTAGAGCTGCTTTTTCACAATTGAGCAATGAAAACCGCACTTTCCTATCATATTCTGGTTAGCTTTCAAATCGCGGTTATCCGGCGGACTATAAAAAAAAAGAAAATATGTAATTTTTTGTTAAACGTCTGCGGCGATAAAAAATTTGAAACTATAATCACCTAAAATTTGAAGAATTTTTCCAACCGTTTTTTGTTCATTATTGATCAATGAAATTCACATTTTCCTATTTTATGTTAATTTTTAAATAGCGATTATCCAAGAGACTGGAAAAAAAATTTGAATTTCTGCGGCTATAAAAAATTTCAATTTTTCTATGATCACCATGCCATGGAGGCCTGTGCAAGAAGTGGTGTTATCGTCATCAAAAATGGAGGAGAACCGACTTTCGTGCGAAGGTTCTCTAAGTCCCACATTACACTCGGAACGGAACAAATAGCAAATAAAATAGAAAATTGGAAACTTTTGGACACCAAAACGCTGTCCCCTCACAGGCATATAACGTTTGAGGTGAGGGATGCAACTAAAAACGGAAATAATTTAAGGAAAGAGTCTAGCTAAATGCGCGGCTTTTTAGACAGGTATTGGAGAATGAGTTGGAAAATGTAAACCAGATAAATATTAACCCACTAGAAGCAATTAAGACACTTAAAAAAATCTCCGGATAGGCAAGAGAGCGCACGAGGGACGTGAACAGCAACAGCGTGCCCTATTGGTGGAGCGAGGAGGTGGCCAAACAAAGGAAACTATGTATGATATCTAGACGGTTATACACACGAACACACCAAAGACCTGAAAACCAGGAAGAACAGGAAAGAACATGGCAGCAGTACAAAGAAAACAGAAATTGCTATAGAAAAAAAAGAAGCCACTGGGAGGGACTCTGCAGGGATTTGAATTCTGACATGGTTATAAATTGGTGATGATACGTTTTAAAGCCCTGGGACCACCTTTTCGCCTGATGGATGAAAAAAGGAAAGTCGTAATAGGCACTTTATTCCCGAACCGTAATGATAGATTAATCACTTGGCAGCGACCGGAAGCGATCGACCTGTTTTCACCAGATGAGATAAAGGACGCAGCGCATAAAATCAAAACAGGCAAGGCTCCGTGCTCGGATGGCGTCCCTCCAGAAACCATTAAGGAATTGGTTGAAGCTGCCCCGACTTTTGTACTAACGTTGATGAACTCACTGATCAGGAAAAAGGAATTTCCCGAACCATGGAAGATGGCAAAACTGGTGTTGATCCACAAGACGGGCAAACCGTACGACCTGCCAAATGCGTACAGGCCGTAATGCTTCATCGACACAATGGCGAAACTGTTCGAACACCTTGTAAAATCAAGACTGAAAAGAGAACTAGAACGGAATGAAGGAATGTCCACAAACCAACTTGGATTCAGCAAAGGGAAATCAACCATCCAAGCAGTCAGAAAAGTGTTGGATATTACCAAGGAAACTAAATTGAGGGGACTGGGAGAACGGTGATGCGCGTTGATATGAAGAATGCTTTCAACACTGCATCGTGGGGGCTTATCCTGAGATAATTGCAGGGAAGGGATGTGCCAGCGTACCTGCTGAACATTATCAGGGATTACTTTAGGAATCGGATTATCATATCAGAAGGAGAACGGACTGCTGTCTAAGCAGGAATACCGCAAGGCTCCGTACTAGGACGCTTATTGTGGAATGTAATGTACGTCTCGGTTCTGAGATTGGGATATCAGGATGGCGTGGATGACATTGCATTTGCTGACGACCTTGCAGTACTAGTAAGCGCTAAGAGTAAGGAAGAACTAATAAATATGACAGACGATACTCTAGATGGATGGGGAAAAACCACCTGAGCATGGCCCCAGAGAAAACCGAGGCGGTGATCTTGAGTGGAAGACGGGACCGAAGATATATTGTTTTCAGCCTGGACAATTTTCAAATTAGACCAGCAAAATGTATTAAATACCTAGGAATAGTGATAGGCGAAAATATTTTTTTTTGACAACACTTCCTGGATGTTTCCCAAAAAGCAAATGACAAAATGGCATCCGTAATGAGAATAATGCCCAATATTGGCGAACCAAGCAGCGCCAAGAGGGAAGTCCTCTACGGTGTGGTGCAGTCTACCTTGCTGTACGGAGAGCGCATATGGCACGACTTTCTGAGAATCGTCAAGTACAGGAACATCTTAGAAAGTTCACAGAGGAAAGCGCTGCTTAAAGAAGGGAGCGACTACCGAATCAACCGTGGCATTGCAGGTTATTACGAGGATTCCCCCCATAGATCTGCTGGTGGAAGAACGAAGAAGACAGGAAGGGGCAGAAAATCGTGATTTCGAGAGGATTGAAGCCGGAGGAGAACCTCACCTGCACGTGGTATACCTTGCTAGAAAACAAACGAGGCTCTGTCGACCGAATGGTTGTCGGAGTAAGCAACAGCTTATAGTAGATGAGCTGATATGAGTTAAAGCACCTATTTGTCCTGGGGTCGAGAAATTGGTCCCAAAGGCGGATGAATTACTAGGGTAATCAACGGCATATGCATGTGGAAGGCCACGGGATGACTACCATAGTAAAGATCCGGAAGGATATCCCAAGAAAAACAATCATGACAAATATCTCAAAAGAGGATAACAATTACTGATCACGGAGATTGGAGACTAGGATCCGGCAGAAGAAGAAATAGCACAGAAAACTGCAGGGCTTCTTCAATTTAGTCAAGAATATGATCTAATTATAACAAACACTTCCTATAAGCTTCCAAACCGACGACTTTATACATGGAAATCCCCACAAGATAACACTAATAATCTTGTCAGATCCAGATAGATTACATCTTAATAAATGATCGGTATAAAAACAGCATAAAGACGGTAAAAACCTACCCAGGAGCGGATGTTTCATCCGACCATAATCCTGTAGTGGCTAGACTCAACATTAAACTGAAAAAACAAACACCTAAGAAAAGAAAGTCATATTTAGATCTCACCCTCTACAATAATACTAAAACAAGACAAGAAATTAGAATCTGAAGAACATCACCGCACCAGAGATAGACATTCCAAATAACAAAAAATCTCACATTAACAACAAATGGGAAGCTTTTAAGTCTTCCCTAACCGAACCAAGCGAAACAATTCTGGCAAAAAAAACCGTTCCCAAAAACAAGAATTCATGACTCCTACGATACTTCAACTGATGGAAAGGCGACGGAGACTCAAGAACGACAAGAAAGCATACATTGATATCCAAAAAACAATTCGCAAACAAATAAGGCAAGCCAAAGAGAAGTGGTACAAAGAGAAATGTGTAGAAATAGAACTACTACAGGCTAAACACGACGATTTTAATTTGTATAAAGGGATTAAAGAAATAACAGGAACATACAAAAAACTAGCATACAGAGGGATGAGAATGGAAAAATAGTCATCGAAATAGAGGAAAAACTAAAGACATGGAAAAGATACATAGAAGAACTCTTTAAGGATAACAGGAAAAACGAAGAATGGATCGATGAACAGGAGGAAAACGGACCCGAGATAACGAAGTCAGAAGTCGTGTACGCTATAAAAACACTAAAATGTGGGAAAGCCTCCGGGCCGGATGAATTACCTGCCGAAATAATCAAACTGATAGAATGGGAACACACAGATATTCTGCTGGACTTATTTAACACCATATATAATACAGGAATCATACCAGATGAATGGCTTATATCAACCTTTGTAGTCATTCCCAAAAGTTCCAGCGCTAAACAATGTGCAGATCCTTCAAAGCATTCCTAAAAATAACACATAAGTGAATTAATAGAAAATTTGAACAAGATATGAGCGAGACGCAGTTTGGTTTTCGAGAAGTGTTTGGCACAAGGGAAGCATTGTACGCTTTAAATGTACTCGCACAACGATGCATGGACATAAATCAGGATCTGTACATATGCCTAATAGACTACAACAAGGCTTTCGACAGGGTAAAACACGACCATCTCATCAAACTTTTAAAATCAAAAAATTTAGACAGCAAAGACATCAGAATTATTGCTAATTTATATTACAATCAAAAAGGAATGTTAAAGGTAGAAGGACATACCAAGAACAAATGAAAATAGAAAGGGGAGCCAGGCAAGGGTGTATTCTGTCACCGGCACTATTCAACCTTTATTCGGAGGAAATCATGAAAACTGCATTAAGCAATGAAACAAGGAGAGTTAACATAAACGGAATACCCTGGAATTGATTGCCTTTTGCTCCACAAATGATTGAAATTTTGTTTGGATTGTTATAGAGCCACTTGTAATAAATGTATTAAATTTTATATAGGTGAGACCTGTAGACCATTATCAAAACGTATAAAAGAACACCAAACTTATATTAGAAATGCACAATTCCACAAATCACATATTTGTCAACATGCATTTGATAACAATCACAGAATACAATGGAACGCTTCTAGTATTTTGGCAAAGGAGCCTTCTTCTAAAAAACGTAAAATTAAAGAAAGTGCTTTAATTTTATTAAATAAAGATAAATGTGTTGCTTCAACTTCTGTAAGTTTTAATAGTACATGGTTACCTTTGCTAAAAACTGAAGTTGATAAGGGACACTTAAAAATTAACTAATCCTTTCAACAAAAATCATTAAATTCTTCCAAAGCGAATAACACCTTATTATCAAACTAAATACCAGTTACCCAGTAATTAAATATGGCATTATAATTGTCATCTTGTCAAAGTCAGTTTAAAGCCTGACAATCTGCAAGAGCTTTTTACTGTTTTATTGTATTTGCTAACCATTTTCATTTTTAGTTTTTTGCTTTTCTTGAAAACGGTGTCCGAATAGACACCGAATCGAAGAAACTAGGTACAAATTTCATAAGGGTCACTAAACTTGCACTTGTGCAGTTTACATCCTTGAGCCGGGCCCGAAGTGGCTCTATAACAATCCAAACAAAATTTGAATCATTTGTGGAGCAAAAGGCAATCAATTCCAGGGTAAGAATGAATCCTCCACAACAATATAGAACATATTTACATAAACGGAATACTCATTAATAACTTGAGGTATGCTGATGATACAGTACTAATAGCAAGCACACTCCAAGATTTACAAATACTAGTGAACAAGGTAAAAGAAGAAAGCGAAGAATATGGACTGACAATGAACGTGAAAAAAAACTAAATCCATGTTGATCACCAAAAGAACAAACGATGTCGGACAAATCTACATACACAACCAACCAGTACAACAGGTAGAAAAATACAAATACCTCGGTACCATTATCAACAAAGACAACGACTGCTCCCAGGAAATAAGAATTAGAATAGAAAAGGCAAGATCAGCGTTTATGAAAATGAAAAAAAATATTCTGCACAAGAGATATCAGTTTGGCCTTGAAAATAAGAATGCTGAGATGCTATGTGCTGTCTGTGCTGCTTTATGGCATGGGGGCATGGACCCTGAAGAAAGAAGATATAAGAAGACTAGAGGTTTTCGAACACTGGACATACCGGAGAATACTAAACATTAGCGGGATAGAAAAAATAACAAATATTGAAGTGCTAAGACGGATGAACAAAGAAAAAGAAAAAATTCTGACAATTGAAAAACGAAAATTGCAGTATCTGGGACAATTTATGAGGGGGTCAAAATACAGCTTGTTACAACTGATGATAATACAGGGAAAGATTCAGGGAAGAAGAAGTGTCGGAAGAAGATGCCATTCACTGATTCGTGACTGGTACGGATGCACAACAAATCAGTTGTTTAGATCTGCTGTTTCAAGAATACGCATAGCATTGATGATTACCAACCTTCGCAACGAAGACGACACCTGAAGAACAAGAAGCCAAGAGACATTCATTACAGGAATGGCAACGAAGATGGGAAGCAAACAACGAGAAGGGACAATGGACGAAATTATTAATCCCAGACCTAGAAAGATGGACTAAATGCCCGTATAGGAGGTTGGACTACTTCCTCACACAAGCAATGACTGGGCACGGATCCTTTAAGTCATACACTAGGCGACTAGGTAAGACGGATGACAGGTGTATCTACTGTGGCGAGGAGGACACGCTGGACCACACGCTATTTAAGTGCCCAAGATGGCATCGAACAAGGCTAACATCATCTTTCCCTTTTTTTTTTAAACGCGCATTTCTGCGGCTTTAAACTTTTTTTAAATTTCTATAATCACCTAAAATTTTAAGATTTTTTTCAGCCGTTTTTTTCACTATTGATCAATGAAAAGCGCACTTTCCTATCTTAAGTTAATATTTAAATAGCGATTATCCAAGAGACTGCAAAAAATTAAAATATGGTACATTTTTAACGCGAAAATCTGTAATAATCATTTAAAATTCTCAGAATATATAGAGTAGTTATTTTCACTTTTGGCCAGTGAAAACCGCACTTTCCTATTATATTTGTTTAATTGCAAATCGCGTTTATACGAAGAGCTGTAAAAAAATATGACATATTTTTTGTTAATCGCGAATATCAGCGGCTAAAAAATCCTTTTATAATCGTTTCAAAATATCAGGGGCCACTTTTTCACTATTGATCAGTGAAAGCCGCAGTTTGCTATCATGTTTGGTGGTTTTAAATCGCCGATTATCGAAAATGCTGCGAAATGAATAGATTTGAAAATATATTATTTTTTTTTGTTAAATATCAGAGGCTATAAAAATTTTGAAATCTCTCTTAGTCGTTTCCAATCTTCGTGATTTATAGAGCCGTTTTTTTCCACTATTGATCCGCGAAAACCGCACTTTCCTATTCTCGAGAATATTGCAAGTTTAAGATTCGTAATCGTTTGTGTTGATCGCTCGCGTTTCGGGACTAAACACGTGAAGACCAAAACCAGGGTCAATTTTTTCCTCTGTAGATAAAGGGACATTTACTTAATTTAATAAACTTTCCGCCCATCCTATCGATTTCAGATAATTATTCTAATTAGTGCATTATTGCTTTCTAATTTTAGCTTTGTATAATTTAATTAGATCCTGCACGTGGCGTCCAGAATGAACCGACAAAAATTTCGGCTGATAATTTAATTTAAACGTATCAAATCTAGCTATAATGGAATAGCGATGTTCTTGCAAATATTTAACATAACCCGCAGTCGAAACTATAATTCCAACTCGCAAAATGTTTTACATAATTTCAGTCGAAACTCCTAAGGGCATCGCTAAAAGTGGTATAGAGCTTCGGATGTTTCCGCATATATAGTTTGAAGATTATTTTGAAATTCACTTTGAATCCGGTCCAGGCGAGAATATATTCATCCCCCCCCCCCCCTTTTGTGTCCATCAACCTCTTTCTAACTCGAAGTTTAACGTCTCAATTTAAGAAAAACTTAGTAAATTTCGTATATTTTGTAATTTAAGCCCTGAGTTGAAACTCTTTACTTTGCAGTTGGATGCACCTACAAATTGGGTCGGGAAAACAGCAGAACATTTAATCCACTATGCTCGTTCCTCGAGTTGATGTTTATCGATACGCGGTATCGAAAAACATATATGAGCCGCTTTCTAGCAATGAAAATTTCAGAGTGAATTTAATCTCCATTTAGTCTGAATTAAAAAAAAATCACAGTGGCATGTCAGTTGCATCTACTATAACAGTTCAAATTTCCAAGTCCACCGAAGGGGTTAGCGAACTCCATTTTATAAGATTTGAAGCCTCTTCCATGCGGCCATTTGAGGATCAATAATAATTTGAGATACATTAATAATATGCTGTTGGGAAAGCTGGAAATACATAATGATTTTCTGAGTTCAGGTTTTCTTTATATATTATTTGAATTCCAAAAAGTGTACAAATAGGAATAATAACTATATATTGAGACAAAAATTCAGCATATTTTTGCTCTCGTCTCGTAGTAAATTGTGCATATTCTTTTCTTTTATTTTATGGCTCTCCGCTTGCCTTAGCTAAAAGTCAATATTTAGAGCTAAGGGGGTTTCAGGCACTCAACCTTCACTTTTGCTTCAGGAAATAGCGAGACCTTGTTGGTGTATTTTTGCGCTTAAATAGTCTCTAGTTAATAAATTATATATATGTACCTTGTGTCGGGGTAGTGGACCCTAATTTCAGTATGTTTTCATGCTGATTCTCTGGGGTAACTGGACTTTTATTGGCCAAATCCCTGAGCGGTGTGTTCATGTTTTCCTGTGATTTATTTTGGCTATTGGAAATTACCTCTTTAGTACTTTGAGTTTCTCTTCATTTTAAAAGTGTAGTAAATATTTGCTCTTGAGACCGCTTCCCATATGTTAATATTATAGATTACGGGTGTAGTATGTAGCATGCCTACCGGTGTTGCCATGCAGCATGGTTGAATAGGAAAAATCACAAAATATCAGTGATTTGAATTCTAGTTTGACGTCATAGTTCCATGGAACAGATTGTCCTGAGAATTTGGACTGGGTGCAGCATCGACTACTACTTCTATTAGGTTGGCAGTACTGTGGCACACGTTAATCAGTATATGAACTAACCCAAATTAACCCAAACTAATTCTATGCATATTCTCTTTGTGGCCAGAGGATTTATTTAAATTAATTCAAGGATTTGTCATGCCAGAATCTTGGATAGTTGTTCCGAATATTGATAGGAAGTGTTGTTTGTATGAGACACTTGGTACATAACTCATGCAGCGATTGGTTGGTTAAAATCCTGGAAAGGGGGAACTTCCTTTAAAGTTCCGCGGAGCCTTATTTCCTCCATTTCGATTCGGCAAGAAACAATCGGGTTCACTCTTCAGAAGTCAGCCTTATTGATAGGCGGTTTTGTGGGAATCTCTACTCGACCTATTTTGGAGACTCAGACAGTGATGTATTGTTTCTTTGATGTATGGATTCACTCTTTTTCACTTTTCTCGCCAGATGAATTGTTTTTGGATTTGGACGGTTTCTAATTCGGGGTAGCTAATTTCGGTGACAGCAGACTTTGAAAAGCCCCTCACAAGTACCTAATAGATTAATTTTTCTGATTTTTCTTTGGTATATTATTTCATTTTCTGTAGCCTTGAGTCATATGTAGAAACCTTGAATATGTTGACGTGAGGAGGCCTTCCACGACTGAAGAAGTTTGTTTTTTTTACGACGAGAAGAGTTTTCCTTGTACAAGTGAAGAAGTTTTTCTTTTGTGATGAGTATTTCATTCTGTTCCGCCTTATTGGACTTAAAAGTTCCTCGTGGGCGAGTCCTTCTAGTCCATTGGGTTTGATCGTGCACGTTTCTTTCTGAGAGTTGCTCAAGAATTTCTTAAATCAGATCAGCGGATTAAATCGTGAAAGATTTTGGTTTTTATATATATTTAGGTACTGGCTAATGTGTACCAATAGCCTTTGATCTTTTGTTCATTATTTTTTTCCTCTCTCCTTTGCCAACATAAATATCAACTTAAGATATATTTCTCTAAATAGGCCAGTGTTTCAAAGCATTTGTTTGCTTTTGCCTTTTTGATACATTGCTACTCAAATACTTTCGTAAACTTAAATTTTTGATTAAATTTACTATTTTGATAACACGTTGAGTACTATTTTTGTAATTCACGGTTTAATGTGTTGTAATTAGGACATAACTAGTTAGTATTGCGTACTAGGGGACTCGGAAGTGTGAAAGGAACATAACCATGGCCTGGGGATCTTAGTAATTTATTATTATTCAGCCTAAATAGGTAATATTTCTCTGAATAGGCCTAGGCCCGTGTCTCAGACCATTTGTTTGCCTTTGTTTTTAATACATCACTACTCGAATACTTTCGTAAACTTAATACAGGCTTAAATTTTTAATTCGTGATTAAACTAACCATTTTGATAACGCTTTAAGAACTATTTTTGTAATTCACGTTTTAATGTGTTGTAATTAGTTAGCATTGCGAGTTTTAAAAGTAAATCCTTTAGTTGAAATCTCTCCCCAGCTTCGTCTTGATTGATGTTCTTCGTTAGCCTTTGGCAGTAGTGCTATTTCACTATCCTCAAGCTGATCCTTTTTAAGTTGCTCTGTGGTCCACTGCTGATCAACCTCAAACTTAATTTGCCTAATGGGAGCAATTCCTTCTCGTTGATCTATTCTTTGGCATTGCTTACAATTATCCTCGCATGGTCTTCTGGATAAAGCATCTACATTATTATGCAATCTCCCTGCCCTAAGCTTAACCTTAAAGTTGTATTGTTGTAATTTTCAAGCCATCTGGCTACCTATCCTTCAGGGTGTTTCATATCCAAAAGCCATTTAAGTGCTGCATGATCAGTCCTTATTAGAAATTCTTGTCCATACAGATATTGATGGAACAGATCATACTATTGCCAAAAGCTCTTTTCGGGTTACACAGTAGTTACGTTCAGGTTTCGAAAGTGTTCGACTGTAGAATTCAATAACTCGTTCATCTCCTGCTTATACTTGCGATAAAACTGCTCCGATGCGGGTGTTGCTTGCGTCTGTGTCCAATACAAATTTACCCTTTTGTTCCGGATATACCAATATTGGACTAGAACATAGAACCGCTTTTAATTTCCTGAACGCAGAATGACAGTAATGATCTCAGTTATAATTTGCGCGTTCTTCAGTGAGCTTATGTAGAGGTGCAGCTATATTTGCAAATCCCTCGACAAATATTTTATAATAAGTACATAATCCAAGGAAGCTCCGCAGTTCGTGTTTGTCGCGATCATCTTTCGTTGATCCGTTTGGATTCCCTCTGATAACATGACATGCGCGAGAAATTCAACTTTTTGTTGGAAAAGAAAACATTTCTTTGGATTCAGTAAGAGATGAGCCTTCTTGATTCTAGTGAAAACTTCATGCAGGTTTTGTAGGTGCTCTTCAAAAGTTTTTCCTATTACCATTATATCATCAATATAGACCAGGCATACCTTCCAAGTGAGGCCTCGTATAACAACTTCCATAAGGCGTTCAAAAGTAGCGGGGGCATTGCATAGTCCGAAGGGCATAACTTAAAACTGATATAAATCACTTCCAGTAGAAAAGGCAGTCTTTTCCTTATCTTGTTCGTCAATGCCCATTTGCCAGTAGCCGCTCTTTAAATCGAGTGTTGAAGACCAATGAGAATCTGCTAGCGTCGTCCACGTGTCATCAATTCTGGGAAGTGGTGATGTCCTTTTTGGTGACGTCATTGAGCCTTCTATAGTCCACGCAGAATCTGATTCAATAATTCCATCGTCAAGCATTTTGTCCACTGATGTGGTAACCTCTTGCTGCTTCGTCACTGGTAATCTCCGAGGATGCTGCCGTATTGGATGAGCACTTCCAGTGTCAATTTTATGTTTTATGATGTTCGTTCTTCCAGTATTGCCATTTTTCTTTTCAAAGGCTGTGCTTTGCTCTTTGATAAATTGTGTAGCTTTCTTCAGTTCTTCGAAAGACAAATGATGCCACGACTTCTAGAAATGTTCTTGGACTTCCTTAGGTGATGTTGAGGGTGCTACTTCTGACCGCGTTTCCCAACTGGTTACCCATTGTACCGGCTCCCAAGTGGCTATTGCATCTCCTTTATTGATTTTGATGGATTTGGATGAAATATGTGCCTGTTCGGTATTTCACCGTCGGTTTTGACTAGTGCTTTGTCTACGAGGTGTTTGCAAGGCAAATAGTGATGTTGGATAAGTCCGATGCAGCCTCCAAAAACCTTCTCCAATTTCCCAAAAATTATCTGCTCGGTATTTCCGCTTATTCTGATATGTTGCCACTTCTTTAGTCGGTGTGCCATATTCTATTTTGGTAGGGATCAACTCTTCGGTGCCAAACTTCAGAAAGTTATGTTTGTTGTGAAAAGAAAATCAACGTTGACCGATGAGATCCATCCCCACAATAGATTCGTCTTTTATGTCGGCTACTAGCACTGTGTGGTGTAATTTAATTCGTCCTAGTTGAAGTTCAATATCCATTTCTCCAAGTACTTCGGCAGTCTCATCGGTAACCGTACGTAAAACAACATTCTTCGATATGGGTAGGACTTCTACTCTATTTACTCTGTTGGACTTTACCAAAGATGCACCAGTGTCAACAGTAATTGTAATGACTTTTCCGTTGATCTTTGCTTTGATAGTTAGTCTGTCGGCGTTTTTTCCTAGACTTTTTATGGAGATGATCCTTATCTTCTTTAGCCAACACGCGCCCCGCAATGTTGACTAATTATTGAAGTTTTCCTGATTTGACTTTGAGGTCCTAGCGTCTCTGGATGGAGATCTAGACCGTAGTTGTACTCGGCAGTCTCTTTTGAATAGCTCAGTCCTGCCACATCTATAGCACTGATTTGAAGTATTTCGGTTACGTAACCTATCTTCTAATGACTTCCGGCATCTACCCGTGGGCTGAAGAACTTCGGTTATTGTCTTCAAAATTTCGCCCATCTCAGTTAATTCACAGCTGTTTGCCGGCTTTTCTTCTTAGATGGATACGGCCCTGATGATGATTTTTGGCTTAGATATATTACAGGCCGCCTCAGAGCCCTACCTAAAGCTTCACCGCTGTTGTCAAATTTAGCTAGACGTAGAATTTTCTGAGTTTCTGGATGTCTGATACCATCCACGAAATATTGGGCAGCAAGTTCCTCTTGAAATCATTCGGTTGCTCCCGGGTAGGCCAATTGAATGAGACGTCTAACGTCTCCCTCAAACTTTTCACCAGGCTTCTGATATCGGGAATTTACTTGTGTCTGATACAGTTGTCTTCTGAGTTGGTCTCCAAATCGTCTTTCTAGGACAGCTACAAGTGTGTCATATTTCACCTGTTGGCTGATGGGAATGGTCTGTAGTAGTTCCAGGGCAGATCCACGAAGCGCTACCACTAGTGACGTAGCCATTTCTTCGTTATTCCAATCGTTGGCAACAGCAGCGGCTTCAAATTGTCTTCTGTACATTGTCCAGGATGTTTGACCGTCATACGTTGGAGGTTTTATATTCTGTCCTATGTCGAATACCTTTTCGGTGGGTCCTTGATATTTTAGTCTCGTAACTTCTGCTTGAAGATATATCACTTCTTTCTGTACGTTTCCAACTTCTTTTTGTATATTGTCTACTTCTTTTTCAAATTTCTCATTTGACCGTCCAATATTTGCTGTAATTTTCTTTGCTCGCCTACAACTACATCCAGCATCCATTTCTGAAGTTGATCCTGCTCTATTTGCCTTTTATCTTAAGTCTTGTAAAATTTTCTAAAGCCAGTCCTTAATCGTTAATCATGTTAAGCATCGTCAGGAGATGATTAAAACTGCTTTAACCATCTGATGACGCTAATAAGAGATGATTTTTTTATTAGCAATTTTTAACTTACATAATGCAATTTGGGGATTTTGCACTAGAGCTAAGGCCTAATTTGCACGCTTCGAAGAAGCTCGTTCTGATCTACGCATCATTCATTGCAAATCTTCCTATAACTTCATATACGCTCAGTTTCCTCTAATCTAAATTAAGAGATAATTAAGAACGTGGCAGTATATGGATTCGAAAATTTTAGCATATTATTCTAAAGAAACCAACCTTATATGGTTTCTTTTATGACATACGAATTCCCGATTAGTGCGTTCTTATCTGAGGCACCCCGTAAAATAACATTTTTTTTTCTACCATCCTGCCTTTATAATAATGCGCTTCAATGGGTATTCCGGAGTCGTTCACACAAAGCAGGAAATTAAAACGTAAAGAGACAATGACTACTTATTCAATTCCCATTCAACTTTTTAATATTCCGTTTAATATTCGTTTCTTCAATCGGTCACGGAAACACGCATTTGTCCGTTTTTCCCACAATTTCGGCCAATTTTGCGGAGATATATAATTATGTACGAACTCCCGGGTACTAAAAGAATACTGCACGTGAGAAATAATAATATCAAAGCAATTTTAATCTGATTTACATCGTCGATTCATATACCGTTGCAGTGCGAAGGGAGCTCTCGCGCGACGACACGGTAACGCTAAGCCTACAGCTTAAATTGCGTAATTTAAAAAATGCTCAAAAGCAAGTATTTAGTCACAGACCGAAAGATAAGTGCCATCATTTCCTGTTCCTTTTTTTAGCCTTGAGTTTGGGTCAGCCAAATAAAAATGCCTCTATAAAGAACCGGCAAGAAAACAAACATTCAACGCGAAATCTCGCCGCTACAAAATGACATATAATTAGGTTGCTCGAGACGTATAATTTATACCCGTAATCTGTCCGAGGTAAAATACGGGGCCGATCGGTGCTAACTGCATAAAACGGCAATAAAGACAAAGAAGAAAAACGGGAAGAGGAAGCGAAAGAAGAAGGACGACACGGCGTGTAACGCGGAGTTATGCCGAAAGAACGAAAGGATACAGGACCATAATCCGACGCGTGTAACGGTGGGTTGGACTTGAATTATGTAAACAAGCTGGATTATAGATTTTAGCTGTATAATAAATTCGATATAATAGATAATAGCGATTTTCTTAGGAAATATATTGTAGGTAGGTACGGCTGTAAAACAGACGAAAAACGGCTTTATTAGGTATTATATGAGAGCGAAAAGCTCTAGTTACTGAAATAACTAGGTGCTTACTATGCAAGTTACTTCTTCCACTAGGCAAAGTAATAGTAACTCGTAACACAGGCAATTAAAAAAATGCCGTAGCTTAGACGTCTCATGAAATATCTTAGATACTTTTGAAATATCTTACAGAACCTAACAGTTTTTGAAAAATGGTAGCTCTTTACTTAGAGAGCATTGATACTTTTTTCACAAAACTATAGCTGAGATTGCAAATTGCCTAGTCACAGAAAGGAACAGAAAATACACATTCCCTAGGAACTGTCAAATTATGTTATTGATTAAAGTTATGTTATTGTTTGGCATGAGGTGTTGATAATTTAATTTTCTGAAAATTTTATGTTTTAATGCTTAAATAAATGGTTATTATACCTTTTTGGAGCTTAACTAGAGCCTAACTGTGATGTGTGATATGAATTTGTGGGTTGCTTTATTTTGTTTGGATTTTGCCGAAATTTAACCTACAAATGGCCATGCAGTGCTTAAAATGCAATGTTTTGGAGGAAAACCACAAGCTTTTGACTTATTGTGATAGCTGCAACAGGGCTATTCACAAACTCATCTGTTCAGGGCTAAATTCCTCGGAAATTAGGGTCGTAGAACTGAAAGGTCAACGAACTCTGAAGTTTTTGTGCGAAGATTGTCAATCTGGCCTAGTCCAGATCCCCAAAATATTAAAAGCTTTGGATGAACTTAGAGCTGATATTAGAGCCCTAAAAGAGGAGAGGAGGCAGAATCCCATGGTGAATGCAGGTTCTCCGGTTCCTCCAGCATCTTCCAGCTCCTTAAATAATGACTTTTTTTTATTGAACTGCAAGAGCGCCAAAATCGACCTTGCAACCTGTTACTCTTTAACTTGCCTGATCACCACCAAGACCTGGATGATGTCAATACCCTCTTCCTTCAACTCGGAGCTCCAAGCGATGTGAAAAGCTTAGCACGAATTGGTAAGCCTAACAAAAATGGCCATAAGGCTTTAAAAGTAACTTTAAATAGTAGAGAGGGTGCTCAGAGCATTATTCGTTGTAGAAGTAAATTAAAGGGTAGAAAAATTTTCATAAATCCGGATCAAACTAAAATGCAGGTTGAGGCTGAAACTGAAATTAGATCTGAATTCAGGGATCGAGTGTCGAGAGGTGAAAATATTACCATTAGATATTACCAAGGCATTCCTAAAATTGTTCCAAAAAACTAATCTCCCAAAACTCAAGGGTGCTCTCCATTTACTACCAAATTACACAGGGTCTGAGAACAAAACTAAATCATTTACAATAAAATATCCCTGCCTTTCCTTACGACATCTATGTGCTAACTGAAACCTGGCTACACACAGGCATCTTTGATGCTGAGCTAAGTTTTACTGATTATCTTGTGTATCGCAACGATCGTTCCCGAGATACCAGTATTTATGAGAGAGGTGGTGGAGTGTTGGTCTCTGTTCATAAAGCAGTTCCAAGTATGAGGCTTGCGGTTCGTGAACATATAGAACAAGTTTTTATTCTGATTGGTAAGGGAGAAGCTAGTTTTATTTTGGGTGCTGTGTATATACCTCCCTCCTCTCCTTGCAACACTTACCTTGCATTCTCAGAAACATTGGATGACCTATCACTAAGAATGCCCCATCCCGATATACAAATTATTGGAGATTTTAATATGAGACATGCAATATGGCAGGATGTGGAGTGGAATTCCACCTTGACAGCAAGTGACTCAGCTTTCCCTCAAGAAGATGCAGGCATACGGGTTATAGCTAACACATGTAACTTTCATAATCTGTTCCAGAAGAATCACTTTCTGTCCTCTCATAATAGCCTCTTGGATCTGGTTTTGACACAGGACTCTGATACAAAGGTGTGCCTGGCAGATACATTCTTGGTTCCCCCTGTGGTTCACCCGCCCCTACATATCCATATAGCAGCTATGAAACCAGAAGCGGATGATGGACTTAACTTTGAGGGTTTTTATAGAGACTTTAACTCAGCCAATTATCAAGATGTAAGAGTTTTTTGGACCAGTTTAACTGGGATTTTTTGTTCAAGGATAAAACACTGGATGTAATGTTAAACATTTTTTATGATATTATCTTGTTTGCTATTGACACCAAATTGAGCCAAAAAATTCCCGATATGGTTCAGTCCTCAATCCTCATCTTAAAAATACTATAGTTCTAACCACAAAAGATTCAAGCAGACTCAGTCTAACGATGATTATCGGGAATTTAAAAGGCTGAGATCTTTGTGTAAACAATTGACTCAGGAATCTTATAATGATTATATATATCTCACAGAGTTAGCCATCAGTACAAATGTAAAAAAGTTTTGGTCTTTTGTTAACAGGAGACGAAAAGATAACAGTTTTCCATCTAAACTTAGCTACCTAAACCAATCAACTGATTCTGGGTTGGAAATTGCTAACATGTTCTCTACTGTATATTCAACTTGTAATCTCGCACTTCCAAATCATGAGATATCCTCCTCCATTGTTCATATCCCAGAGCTCCATGTTACTATTTCCGATATATTTGCTAAACTTTCATCACTTGACATCAATAAGGGTCCTGGACCTGATGGAGTACCAACAGCATTTCTAAAGCACTGTAGTTTTAATTTATACAGACCCTTGTTCCATATACACTGCTGATCAATTGCGTGGCACCAAGGTAAAATATAGGTTAAACTTAAATTGAATTATCTCTAGGAATATTTGACCGATTTTATCGCGGTGAACAGATTCTTAAAAAGAAAATGTTTGAAAAACAGATTCCTACTCCCATCTACCTCAACATCATCATATGTCTATAATACCGGGTGTTTTAAATTTACCACGTATTATTTATAAATTTGTAAGCATTGCCAAATTTACAGACGTTCGTTTTTTTACAGTTTCTTGCTAATATTAGTTTTGCTGGGCTCTTATACCGGGGCGTTTTTGACAATATTGATCTGCGGATAACAAATCAAAAAATACGAGGGTTTATTTAAAAATAGCATTTATTACGAATGTACTTGAATAAAAGTACCAAACAACGAAACGTTCTGCATTGTACCATAATTTTTGGTATTCCTTATTTTTATATGATGAATTTTATGATAATTAACGCATTGTCGTTTACAGGGTTGAACAACGTTTCCCATACTTAGGAAAATTTACAATAACATTTAACAATTATGATATAACAACTGTAATATTCAATAATTTTAGTATTTTGTTGACCCTTTTCGATTGCGTATTACATCTCTACACCGATTTGGTATACTTAAAATTATATTGTTTATAAACTGTTGATCTAGCAGATTCCACTTTTCCAAAATAACTTCTCTTAGCTCTTTATCTCATTGGCAGTTTTAACCTTGACCAAGCGTGTTCTATAGGGTTTCAATCGGAGAAATTCGACGGCCATATCATCCGATTTACTCCATTTGCTCCAAGGACTTTGTTGGTGATTTGAGCCCTGTATGGCCTGTCATTGTCGTCAACTAAGAGAAAGCCCTCTCCGATGTTCTGTGCAAATAGAATATCGATAGGGATAAGACAATCATTATAAGCATCACCGTTCATTTTAGTATTGGTTATAAAAAGTTCAGTTTTCCAATGCTACTCGATGATCCATAATTTCCTCTGTATATCCATCATTTCGCCCTCTCCAAACAAAAATCTTGAGACAATTGGCGCCTAGCAGTTCGATGATGTGGTCTCATTAACAGACATGCGGCACTACGTCTTGCTCTAGAGCCAAATACAGTTTTTTAGCACTTCATAATTGAAAGAAAAAAAACTGCATATACAAATCTTAACCCAGATTCGTGTAACATTCTTCTTACTGTTATATTTGATACATTAACTTGAATCACAGCATGCAGACTTGTGTTAATTCTTTTGGAACGGTTTGTCCTATTTCGTGGGGCTAAGATCCTTACATATAGAGCTTGACGATTACTTGATATCCTGGGCCTGCCGCCGCTATGCCTGTAATTAGCGCTTCCATGCTGCCTTAATCTTCTCATTGCTTTCGTAATGGACCTGCGATGAACACTGTATAGACTAGCTGCATCTTCGTGACTCAATCCATCCAATACTAAACGCACCACGTTTTGAATTTCGTTCGAACCTAACTTTTGAGCAGGCATTTTCTATTTTTAAACAATATTCAATCAAGCAAAAATTGCCATTTATAACAAATACATGAGCGTTACCATGAAAACATTTATTTGAGAGCTCACTTTGCACCTTTTTTAAATATGGGTCTGGAAGGTTTTCCGTTATGTCGCATTTTGAGGATTTTTGCAAAGAATAACGAATGTTGTTCAACCCTGTATATGACAATGCGTTAATTATCATAAAGTTCATTACATAAAATTAAGAAACACCAAAAATTATGGTACAATACTGAAAGTTTCGTACTTTTAAGCACATAAACCCACAATAAATGCAATTTTTATATAAACCCTCGTATTTTTTCATTTGTCATCCGCAGAACAATATTGTCGAAAACGTCTCGGTATAAAAGCCCACCAAACCTAATTTTAGTAAAATACTGTAAAAAAAATGACGGCTCTAAATTTGACAACGTTTATAACTTTATAAATAATATGCAGTAAATTTAAAACTCCCTGTATTATACACATATGATGATGTTGAGGTAGATGAGTGTAGGAATTTCGTTTTCAAACATTTATTTTTAAGAATCTGGAAACCGTGATAAGATCGGTCAAATATTTCTAGAGATAAATGGATTTAAGCTTAACCTATATTTTACCTTGGTGCCACGCAATTGATCAGCAGTGTATTTAACTTATCTCTCCAAACAGGGGTTTTTCCTGATTATTGGCGATCTAGCTTCTTGAAGCCCATATTTAAGTCAGGCAACAAGTCCTCAGTAGCAAATTACCGTCCTATTAGCATCTTGAGTGCAATACCTAAAGTCTTTGAAGGTTTAGTTTGCGACTTGTTGTCGCCTAGGGTGGAGCCTCTTCTGATACAGGAGCAATTTGGCTTCAGACCCCATAAATCAACAGAGTTGAATCTCTTAACACATGTCGATCTTCTGTCGAGAGCCTTGGAGAACGGGGATCAGGTTAACACTATTTACACTGACTTTTCCAAGGCTTTCGACAGAGTTTCTCACGGTTTGTTGATCCATAATCTTAAAAGACTGGGAATTGGTGGACCCCTAATTTCTTGGTTTGAGAGCTATTTAACTGATCGTAGGCAGATTGTGAGAATAGGCAATTTTCACTCTAAAGAGGTATAGGTTCCATCTGGTGTATCCCAGGGATCTCACCTGGGTCCTCTCCTCTTTAATGTCTTTATCAACGATATATACGAGTGTTTCATATCCAGCCACTTCTTACTTTTTGCTGATGATCTTAAGTTGAGCTGTATTATAGGGTGCTCTGATGATTGTGATAAGCTTCAGTATGATTTGAATAACCTTCAAGATTGGTGTTTTAAAAATGGCATGTCTCTCAATCCTGGCAAATGTAAGGCTTTAACTTTTTCTCGATCTCGGATGCCTATTCCTTATCAATATGAGATCAACCAATGCCATCTTGAAACCATTTCATCAGTGAGAGACCTGGGTGTCACTCTGGATACAGCTCTTCAATTTTCTCAGCACCTAAACCAAACAGTCACCAAAGCTTTTCAATTGCTGGGCTTCATAGGAAGAACCACCCAGGACTTTACAGGTTTATCAGCTTTAAAAACACTTTACTGCGCCCTTGTACGCCCTCATTTGGAGTACGCTTCTTCAATCTGGTCTCCCTTCTATGGCATACATGTTCAGAGTCTTAGACAGGTTGAACATAAATTTTTGAAGCAAATAGCATATAAACTAAACATCTTGGATAATTATAATGACACAGACCTGCTAAGATTTCTCAATATGCCATCTATTACTACCCGACATAAAAGAAGAGATTTTATAAACTTTTACAATATATTACATGGTAGAGCAGCAGCACCAGAACTGCTTCATAAAATCGACTTAAGGGTACCCTCTAGGGCTACAAGATCTGCTGAAAGCTTTCATTTTCCAATTCATAGGACAAATTATGGCCTAAATAATTTTATATCCAGAACTGCCAGACTAGCAATGAACACCAGTCAATAGACTTTTTTGCATCTTATAAAACATTCCTGAGCCAAGTCCTGAACTGTGATGATTTGTGATTGCAATTAATATTAGGTATATGGGGCATTCGACATGGCATCAGACACGTACATTAACCCGGCCTCGGATGTTTAGAGTCATCTTCTCTAGATGTACTTAGGTAATTCTTGACAGGCGCGTCCACGTCGCGGGGGTGGGCCCAACTCCCAGAGTTGGTGGCAGAGTTCTGTCAAGGACCCAGTATTGCGGGGTATATCGCTTTACCCGTGCCCAGGGATACGGGCGAAGACAACCCCGGCAAGGCAGACGAAGATGATAGTATCCTTGATACGGCTGAATTGGCGTAAGCGGCAACCCCCCTTTAGGGATAGTATAAAGAAAGGGATGACTGGTCCCTTAAAGTCGTAGAGAAGACAACCGGTCTAGGAGAGAGACACTTTAAAATCAAAGCTCTACCCCTCCAGGATGGGGGTTTTGGCATTGGGCTAGCAACTCAATACATGGAAAACAAATCTCTGAGAACAACAGTCTGACTACATACATATCCATAGCGGAGTACCCAAAGACCGAAGAGCAGCAAAAGGCGTATCATTACTAATTCACAAGAAATATCAACAAAAGCTACAACATTGGGATCCACTAAATGAACGAATTGTAGTGGCAAACTTGACAGTTAAAGGGCATTATATTATCTGTTATAGGTCTATACGCCCCAACTGATGACGCAACACCTGGTGAAAAGGATGAATTCTATAACCAACTAGAAACCACTCTGACCAGTCCCGGAAATCAGAGGGAAATCACTATTCTGGGAGATCTTAATGCCAGAGTGGGACGTGACGGGGATAGCAATATAGTTGGAAGTTTCGGTGTAGAAACTCTAAACAACAACGGCCAGAGACTCCTTGAATCATGCGAAGTACACAAACTTAAGTTACTGAACGGATTTTTCAAAGGATATCCACAAATATACCTGGCATCAAGACACTAGGGGACTCAGAAGTATCATCGATTACATAATTATTAAGCAAGACACTAACTGGCAAGTTAATGATACTAGAGTATTCAGAGGAATAGAGTGTGGCACAGATCACTATCTACTTATATCTAAGTTTAGAATTAAGTTCAACACTAGCCAAAACCGAACTGACTCTTCCAGCCGAAAATAAAATAGAGCAGTGAAGGTATAACCTTGTTGGCCTGTATGTAGCAAGCACTAAGAAGCTATTTCAGAATCGCCTAGACCAAAAATTAAATGAACAGAATATTACACGAGAAACCACTTTCCTATATCAGAATATAGTGGAGTCATTGCACTCTGCAGCACATGAAGCTCTTGGTGTAGAAAACAAAAGGTCTGGAGTAAAAAGCGCCAATATAACGTGGAATTCAAAACTAGAAATTCAAAGAAACATAAAACAGAGAGCATTTTAAAAATGGCTGAATACACAAAACGCAAATGATCATAACTTATATAAGCAAGAACAAGCCAAATTCAAAGATCTTATTGTCAAAAACAAAAACGAAACATGGAACCTGCTGAGTTGCTAAGGAATGAGACAAACAAGCTGAAGAAACTCCTGAAAGAACTGTTCACCAGATACATCAATGGTGAAGAAATACCATCCAGCTAGAAAGAGGCATGGATAACACCCATCCATAAAAAAAGGAAGAAGAGACAACTGCTCAAACTATAGATGCATTTCCGTCACGAGTACAATGAGCAGACTGTACGGAAAAATACTTAAAAACATTATAGAGGGAGAATATACACCAAGTGAAATAGAAGAACAAGCGGGATTCCGTGCAGGCCGATCTTGTGTAGACCACATCTTTAGTTTGACTCAGCTAAATGAGAAAAAAATTTATCTCACAAAAGCCTATGAAACTGTTCCGGTACAAAAGCTATGGCAGGTACTAGAAAAGTCGTCCATAAACAACACGGTTATAGTAGCAATAAAAAAACTTGATGAGCAAGCTACATCACAGATAAAAATAGGAAATAACCTATCCGGGAGCTTTTTAGTTACGAAACGACTACGACAAGGCTGCTGTTTATCATCCACTCTTTTCAAAACATATTCAAATGAAGCTTTAAAAAAATGGAGAAGAAGCTGTAGTGGAATTGGAGTACAAATAGACGCCGAAAAAACTCTATATGCGCTTCACTTCGCTGATGACCAAGTGGTGATAGCACAGGACAAGGAAGATCTGGAATTTATGACAGTCAGTTCTCAAGGAGTGTGAAGATTGGGGACTACAGGTAAACAAGGAAAAAACCAAATATTTGTGTATTGGAACAGCGTCAGAGGAATTGCACTTAAATGACAACGATACCATAGGGTCATGCAATAAATATACATACCTTGGAACACAAATTGATAAAACACAGAGAGTGAAATTGAACAAAGAATCATAAAAGGGAAAAAGTTATAGGCTGTCTAAACTCAATACTATGGTCAAAACAAATCTCTTATGAAAGGAAACATCTTCTTTATAACTCCGTCTTCAAAAGTGTAGTAATGTATGGCTGTGAAACATGGCAAATGACAAAAGCCCTAGAGAGACGTCTTTTGGCTTTGGAGATGGATTTCTGGCGAAGAACGGCCGGGAAATCAAGAATGGAAAGAATATCGAATGCCCGAATAAGAGAAATTATGAAGGTGGAACATACGATTGTTGACGACATTCAACAAAGGCAGTTAACATGGTATGGCCATGTGGAGAGGATGACAGATGAACGGCTTCCCAAAACTAATACAACAATGGTTACCTACCGAAAGACGACGCAGAGGTAGACCAAAAACAACATGGATGAGTGGAATACAAAGAGCAATGTCTGAGAGAGATTTGCATCCAGGAGATTGGGAGGATAGAAAGCGCTGGAGGCTGGGAACCGGAAGGCGTAGGACAAATCTTCGAGATGGGTGCATTTTAATACTTACTATCATTAAGCAGTGGGTACCATCAGGTTGTATATTAGATTTATTTGCTTAGAATGATATGATACTTTTTTCTGTACCAAAATATTTCGAATAAAGTAGTTTTTTTGTAAATTATTATTTTGAGCACCCTGTATATGATCTTCAAATTTTTTTATTTTTTAGGGGTTTTTGGGTGCAGGAAGTTCGATTTTTGCATCTAAAAAATCTTACGATTTTTCTGTACGGAAATATTTCGAAAAGAGGGGAATTTTTTTAAAAAATATTTTTTTTACAACCTTGTGTATGATTTTGGAAATTTTATTTTTATGTTGGTAACATGTAAATGGATCTTTTCAACCGTTTCCGTAATAAAAACGAAAAAAAAAATCAAAAATATTTTTCGAAAAATAGAAATTTCGACGTGAATACTCTAGGAAGGGGTTTTTGGGTGCGCAGAGTTCGATTTTTGCATCTAAAAAATCGCACGATTTTTCTGTACCGAAATAATGCGAAAAAGGGGGATTTTTTTAAATATTTCTTTATCAATAATTTTTGGAAAATTTTATTTTTATGTTAATAATATGTAAATGAATCCCTTTAACCGTTTCCCTAATAAAAACGAAAAAAAAATCAAGTCAATATGTTATGAAAATTGAAATTTCGACGTGAATATTCTAGAATGGGGTTTCAGGGTGCACAAATTTGGTGGATTAACAATCTTGCGCATGTATTATAACGTGACACATTGCCGGCAAACGTCCTGCCAGATATCCGGATTCGACCCCGTTTGACTTTTTCAAATCGGGCCTTTTGAAGTGTCTTGTCTACAGGACCACAGCCGCAGGACGTAACATTGCCTTAATCAGGTCGATCGGTAAGAGAGATGCCATGGAGCCCCGGATTTAACTGCTCCTCCAATTTTTCTAATGAGCTCTTAAGTTCCCAATTAACGCCAGATTTTCAAAATGTTCGTCGTTATATCCTAAGCCGCGATATAAAATTTTCGATTGCTTATAGTTTCACACTTTGGGTAATTTTATATCTTTGACGTCTCGAACTACGTACGTCAATTGATCCTGTAAAAAAACTCAAAGGGGTTCATGTCCGGAGATCTGGCAGGCCGCTCTATCGCATCGCTCCTAATATCCATTAATTTGTTTGCAAAATTATTATTTAGCCTAATTCAGTGCGTTTGTTTATTTTTTAATTATTTTATTTTAATATAATTTTCTCTTTAAGGTGCTTTTTTGTATTTCTTGAATAATTATTATTATATTATTATAGATACTTTGGGTTTATTTTCTCAATCGTTGCCCTGATTATAAGATTTAAGTGATGCAACTTGTTATTGAATCACTATCAATTTTCGATTATTTTTCCACACTCCTCTAAATGATCCGGTAAAAACCTCAAATGGAGCTAAATCTCGACATCCCGCCAGCTATTTTATGACGCTGATTAATATGGATAATTATTATGATTTAACCAAGTTCCGACTTTACGCGAGATTTTCATTATTTACTAAGCTGCGATATAACCTTTCGATTGATTATAATTTCGCACTTTGGGTAATTTTAGGTCTTTGACGTCCCAAGCTACGAACCTAAAATGATCTTGTAAAAAATTCAAATGGGGTCATGTCCGGAGATCTGACGGGCCGTTCTATTGTATCGCTTCTAATATCCGTCTGACTGCGAAATTATTATTTAGCCAAGTTCAATGTGTTTATTTATTTTTCAATTATTATTTATTTTAATATAATTTTTTTTAAGGCGCTTTTATTTTTCTTAATTTTATTTTCAATTTTCTTGTATTTCTTGTATTATTATTATTTTTAATTTGTCGTCGAGATTAGCTTCTTTTCCAGTTAGTTTGAGCTTGATTGCACTATAATAGACAATATATACTAATTTCCAGAAAATATCAAATTCGCTCAGAAATTTACATTGCGGTAGGTACATGAAAAATTTCCAGAATAGTCCAGGGTATTCAGGAACTGCAAAAATAGGGATTTTTATTTAGAGAAAGAGCTTTTTGTGCCCCAATAATTTTCAAAGATAACTGCTAGAGCTGGATCGTTTTCAGAAGAACATCCTATACCTATAATTAGCGGCCTGCAAAAATTATAAAGCCAATAATAAATGTCAAGGTACACGGGTTTACCGAATTTAATCACCTTATTGGAGAATTAACGAATCTCTATAAAAAAAAAACGTCGCAATTTTTATTGCCCCTTCGGTTCGGACGGGTGTAACTTTGTCATCGGAAGCCGTAAAAAGTACGTAGTTATGTGCTAATGGGGTGTAGGCGCTCGAACGTAAAAAAGTTTTATTGCAACTTATAAAAAAGAACTTTTATTGGCGACGATTTTCGAACATTTTTTAGGGCCAATTTTGATTTTTACGGGGCCATTAGCTGTGGAACGTGGTAAAAATGCCGTCTCTTATTAGCGAGCGTGACCGGGTCGGAACGGACATCGACTTATGATATTGTGTTGAATGATGGAGATGCGCATAATTCAATCCAGTTCCTATTTTCTGAAGCCGTCCGATCGACGTTCGCACGGTTCCTTAACTGTCCTTATCATGCACTTTGTAAATGGCGTCTTTTCGTGATCAAGCCTTCATACGTCTCATGAGATATTCATAGGACTTTCCCAGGCTGTGCGTTTACCGAAGATATCTTAGCAACGTCCGCGGCTAACTTTTTTCCGCCATTCGCCTTTTAGCTTCTACTGAATATCTTCATTCATGTATAGGTGGGCAAACATACTGACGTGACGTTGGGAAAATAATAGGGATCATTCACACAACCCGAACAGGAAGGAACATGTTTAATTTGTGTTTATCCTCCCCCCATTTCATAACTCACATAAGTTTTACCCGAATACCGAGATTCATAATATACAATTTCAATTTCCAGCCGCATATATTATCTAGGCCCGTCTATCAAAACATATATACCTACGCCCCGTTTCCGTATAGTTTTGATGGCAACTATTTATCCGCAATATCAATTAAAAGCGACTTTGCGGAATTACCACCGAAATCTGACGTGGAAATGACTATAATCTCGACTATTGCTTGAAAATACTTCGGTGTGTTGTTTGCGCTTCCGATTTACGGAGGTAAGTCTGAAATTAGTGTAGCACTGTCAATATGTTTTCTCGCTTATATCTAAAATGCTTATCGCCCTTATATCAAGTCATTAATTTTATAATATTTTACTAAATAAACAGCCCCAGACAAATCAATGAACTTCAGTGCGCACACGGAGAAGAAATTAGGTGTTAAATTGCAGCACACATGATCTCTAGAGCTCAGAGAGCACTTTTCAGTGTAGACAGTCAGATCGATTACTGAACGCAACCTTTTTTAATGTAGAGCCACAGACAAATTGATTACCGGACAACCAACATCGCAAAATTTTAATCCGGAATTTAACTTGTGCATAAATAAGATCCGTTTTCATTTTAGAAGGGGCCAACTCAGGGGCGCTTCAATACACCCACAAACAAACGCACTGACTTTCTATTTTTGTTGCTCCTGAGTTTGGCCATAACATGTCACTGACACCCAAAACATCTATCTCAAGTCGTTTTGAACATGACCGACTTTGGGATTCTTAGCCCCCAGTATTTGATTTCTTCAGTACATTCTACATGGAAGTAGTTATGTGAAAATTAATTATTACTTTTTTAGGTTACGGAAGCATGGAATAAGAATATTAAGAGCCCCTGAAACAGAATGGCTTAGTTATGTTCTGGTTGAATTGTCATTGCTGCTGTGTTATTATTCCCAACATGCTCCAGTTTTCCCCTGTCTATCCATGGAATGGTTTTTGTAGCATTTGCTGGATCCTCACGCCTGCTTTTTACAACAGTAGGTAAATAGCTAGATTTTATTGCGATGATTGGCTAGCTTTAGTTTCATTGATGTTTACTGCTTTATCTTTTGATAATCCTTTTTTCAGCTTCTGCCAGATATCGAGTGTCTCGCTGCTGCTGTCTGCATTGTTGTGTTATAATTTAGGATCAAATCGCATATACCTCACAATATTTAGATATCTTTTGAAATTGTATTGTCCTTTCCTCAACTTTTTTATTATATTTTTCTTAAGCATTTCTTTGCTTTTTAGGTCTGGATTCTTGAAGAACTTGGATACTTCTGTCGTAACCTATAACTGGATAGCTTTTCTACTGGTTCCTGAGTACTCGAGGGACTGCTGACGTCTGTGCACATCTGTACCTTCTGAGATGATGGAAACAAACTGGTAGATTGGTAAATTGATATGTGTTATGTACAACTTATTATTTAATTCATCTTTCTGATATATATACATTGTTTTTCTATACACCTATATCTATTCTTTTATTTCTAATTTCTTTATATTACATTCCCCTATCTTAGGTTTCTTTATTCTTGACTTGATCTGTACTTTTTTCTATCTCTCCTTATGTATAATTAATTCATTAGCTTTACTACTTTCTTATTCTTTACTTAATCTGTACTTTTTTCTATCTATAATTAATTTATTAGCTTCACTACTTCCTTATATATGTATGCTTTATTATTAAACTCATATTATATATACATTTTTATATATTTCCTCAATTGTTTCAACTTATGTATGATTCTCAACAACTCTCCCTTATATATTTTTCCAATTATTTCACCTTATGTATGCAACTCTGTTTTCATACTGTAATCTACTAAAATGCATAAGCTACTAAACAAATATCACTCTGTCGCAAGTTTGAACTTGAACTTGGAGATTGTTATATAAACATTAAAGGCAAACTATAAACAACGCGAGCAATCAACGGGAGCGACTTTGAACCTTATGCATGCAATGATCATCACTTTGTTTTATATAAATACGCTACCGAACCCTCAGTTCGGCAGACTTTAGTCTCACCTCCAGCTCCCAAGGTTAGTCACTTGACGACTGCCTCCTGGGTTCTATCCGCTCCTAAAGTTAGTCATACGACTGCTTTAGGTTCCATTCCTTTCCTACCCAACCTGGTACCGGTTAGTCACTTGACGACTGCTAGGGCCAGGGGTTGCACAACCTCCATAGTAAAGTCTTGACATGAAGTTTGTCAGAGTGTTGAGAAAGACAAATGTCTAAATAGTCAGTTAAAAAGTTTAGTGAAATCTCTTAGTGCTCTTAAATAAAACCCAATCCTTAAGAAAAACTATAAATTATAAGACAGTAAACAAAGACCTATAAACAGTACCTCAAATCGAGAAAAGTTGCGCACCGTAGTAATCGGGTATAATAGAATCTCATTTTTTCTGACCAATAATTGTTGTTAAAGTTTTGTCGTTAACACATTGTTATTGTTATAAACTAAACGGGCTTACTTTGTCATCTCTTCTTACCCCACGTAACGCCATCCCGGTCTACCTCAGTTACCCCCCGGCACGCTAAACAAGTTGTGTCCTCACGAGTAGAACATCCAGTGGTAGATTAAAGGAAGCATTGAGACCCCGTCATTGTACTAATCGCGATGAGGCTCTTGTCTGAGAAGTTATTCTTTAAATAAACGCGCTACCCCCCAAATTACTCGTGACAATACTTTATGTAAACACTTTGTTCTATGTATATCCATGATTATGATTACGTGACTAGCTATTTCATTATTTCTTTATCTATGTATGCTTCTCCTTATCGCATAAAGATCTTCTGCTTATATATTTCTTCTCACATTACATAAACAAATTTTGCTTATATATATATTATTTCAACCTATGTATGCTTCTTCTTTATTCTTCATGCTTCACCTAAACACCTCTTGCTCACATAACATTTTACCTGGGAACTATGCTGTTTTTGAGCCTATACGATACCAAAATTTTTGCTTAGACTTTCTTAATGTCAGTCAGCTATTTCAGTCCATATGCTCAATTACATAAACACTTCTTGCTTATATAACATTTCACCTGGGTGTTCAAAAACCATTTTGGACACGCTTTCAAAATCTAACGATTTAGTTTTGTACAATTTAACATTCCACGCCACTGTCCTCGCATTCCAAACAAAATTAAAATCCATGGCGATACCACTAACTCCATCTCTTGTTTACAACGTTTATCCACTGCACCAGGCAGTCTAGAAAGCTAAAAGTTCCTCAAAAGGCCTCCGACCAATCATAGCGCTTCCCGCTTTATCCCGGCGGTATTACTAACGCCATCTGTTGTAACCATCTTTACTCATTTGAATCCGCCCACGTATCCAATGCCGAGTAGACCAATCACAGAGCATCCTCCAGGATAGCCACTTCACTCAACCTAAAATTTCCTAGCATCATAGATAGGAAGGTTTAGGATTTTCTAGGGAGTAACTAAAATTCCGATCTTTAATAATCGATTTCATGAAAACTAGTCAGCAGATTTCAACCGGATTTGTATTAAAATTCATAATATTAATTTAGACAACCGGTCATGCTAAGTTTTTACACAATATCTCTATATTTACATTATTGCCCTTTCTACACTCAGATGCAAAAAAACGCAACGGAGAAAATTTTCGTCAAATTTAAAGTATTACAGTTTTTTTATTTTTAGCGCTATTTTGATGATTTTGTTAGCAAATTGTATGTAAATATATGAATTTTAATTGGTCTACTCGGTTTTGTGATAAAATTTTGAAACACCCTGTGGAATAATTTTGTGAGCGAATTTTCGTAAAACCTTGTTTTTCGGTTACAACCATGTTTTGTGGGCATTTTGTTTTCTGTTTCATGTCAAAATGTGCTTTGGTTCATTTTTAAGAGCGAAATGAATTTGCCACCCACAATTTACGACTTTTTCAATTATCATTACTTTTTGTTGCTATTTTGTAACATCACGAGGTGGCTCTGGTGACTGTTATCGTAATGTCATATTGACGCTCCATTAGCCCTCTATATGGAAATTTAAAAAACGTTAAAAAGCAACAATACGGTCTTGGTTTTAATAAACGATAGTAACAATAACAGAACAAATAATATTTCATAAAAAAACGTAACCGTAACTTAAATACCTAAGTAAAGAAACAACAACAAAAAACTTGTGAAAAATAACTTAATACTTTGTATTGCCTCCCCTGGCTGCTATAACTGCCTGTACAAGTCCGTCGGTTCATGCTGTCAATGAGGTTGAAAATATCATCTTGCGGGTTGTTTTCCCATTCTTCCTCCAGAGCCCAGCGAAGTTCATTTTTTAAAGCTGGTTCAACTTGACCTCTAATCCTTCTGCCAAGCATGTACCAAACGTGTTCTATAGGGTTAAGTCTGGCGAAAATGCTGGCCAGTTCATTTTGTTGATACCAACTTCCTCTAGGTATTGCGTGACACACATTGCAGAATGTGGCCGCGCATTATCTTGCATTAGAATAAATTCATCGCCGATATATTGAGAAAAGGGTACTACGTGATTACGTGATTCACTAATATCTCCTCAATATATCGGTGTGCAGTCAACGAACCATCAATAAACACCAATTCAGTGTGGGTCTCTCGGGATATTCCTGTCCACACCATCACCAAACCTCCTCCATGGATATCGCGGGGGCTGCAAGCGCACTCCAGTTCGACGTCATACTCGTTCACTCCCATCTGATGAGTTCAAACAGTATCTCGACTCATCCGTAAAAAGAACATTGCTCCATTGCCTTAAATTCTAATGTAAATGTTCCCTGGAAAATAGCAGTCTAGCCACTCTGTGACGTGGAAGTAATTTGGGCCCAGTTGCTGGTCTGAAACTTTGCAAGCCAAACTCATGAAATCTTCGACGAACTGTAAATACACTCACATTGTTGCCTCAAACCTCTTGAAGCCGATTTCTTGTTTGCACCGCTGCGCGCTGTTAAGTGACGATCCCGCTCGTCGTTTTACAAAATAACAGCAAAAAGTAATGATAATTATTGAATAAGTCGTAAATTGTGGGTGGCAAATTCATTTCGGTCTTAAAAATTAACCAAAGCACATTTTGACATGAAATAAAAAGCAAAATGCCAAGAAAACATGGTTATAACCGAAAAACAAGACTTTACGAAAATTCGCTCACGAAATTATTCCACAGGGTGTTTCAAAGTTATGGAAAAGAAACCACCCTTCGATTAACCCCGTATAATAAGTCAAATACAAAATTTTATCAAAAAACCGAGTATACCTAAAATTCATATATTTATATACAGTTTGCTAACAAAATCATCAAAATAGGGCTAAAAGTAAAAAAACTGTAATACTTTAAATTTGACGAAAATTTTCTCCGTTGCGTTTTTTTTGCATCTGAGTGTATGTCCGATTATCCCGCCAAAAGGGGCGGAGACAAAGGGGCGTTAACAACCCCTTCGAGTTGATCACGATTACGTTCTAGATTCTAGAATTCAGTATGAACTTGCATCTCGACTCTCGACCATGTAAGTCGCTCTAAAGGGCTTTTCCCGCCGACATGGCGCCAAGCCGCCATGTCGGGCCAGTTTTCACGTTTTGAGACCCATTGATCTCTCTAGTTCGTTACTCAAGTGACATAGTGGTATCCTGCCATAGTCATCGTCATCTCAAGCCTACAAACAGGTATTTATCGGCACTCTGACTGCCATTAATCTCACAAGTATGACGCAGTACCATCGTTGTGCTGGCGTCCTCAATGGTCTTGCCCATGGGATTTCTACAATTGAGCCTGGTCTCGTATATGAAGTAAGTAAACACACACGTTTACATTCACATTCTCTCAGAGGCTGTACCACCGCTGTACAGTCTTTCCCAACGGTCTTGCCCATGGGTATTCTACAATCGAGAATTGTCTCGTATCTCAAGTAAGTAAACACACACGTTTACATTCACATTCTCTCAGAGGCTGTACAATCGCTGTACAGTCCCCAATGGTCTTGCCCATGGGTATTCTACAATCGAGAATTGTCTCGTATCTCAAGCAGTAAACACACACGTCTACATTCACATTCTCTCAGAAGCTGTACAATCGCTGTACAGTCCCCAATGGTCTTGCCCATGGGTTTTCAACATTCTCTATCACGAGTATACCACTGGGTTGCTATACTCTTGCCTTATTCTAATATAAGGATTACTCTGCACTAGTCTGCATACATTCTCATATAAGGATTAAACGGCACTAGTCTGCCAATATACTCAAGTTCTCACAAAAGCTATATCCCCTACGCGGATTTCAGCTTACTTATGCTACCAGCATAGCATATTTAGTAATCATTTATGCGTGTACCAAGAAGCCGCATTCACAAAGCATTCATGTCATGCCATATGCAATAATTGCATACCATCTCAACCTACTACATTCCAGTCAGTCTTGTTTGCAAGAAATTGAAGCTAGCAAAATACCTAGCAAGTGTTTTTAAAGATGACTTTCCCCCAGTGTTGGAAGATAAACTTATCATCTTGTGAATCAGGCTAATTTATTTTTTGTATCTTTTTCCTTGCAGATACGGTCCGACGTTGGCCAATAGTTAAGTCTAATTTACACTGCGCGAAACATTACAGGCGTGTGATTTTGAATTTTTAATTATAATTTTAATGATTTTTAACGTAGATCATTGTTTTTTCGACGTAAATTAGGGCGCGCCTCCACCACATGTCACGAATAAAAAGAATGACAACGTGTATTCAGAGGAGAGTTAATGATAATGACATTTGCAATGCCTATTCAGAGACGTAATAGGATTCGGCGCCTCCACCACGTGTCACGAATAAAAAGAACGACAACGATTCAGAGAAGAGTTAATGATAAAATATTAGCAATTGTCTATTAAGAGACGTGTCACGAATAGTACAATGACGGGGTCTCTTGGTGACACTTAACGCTTCCCCCAATCTGCCACTGTATGTTTTATCCGTGATGACACGCCTTGCTTAGCGTGCAGTGGTATAATTCAGATGATCCGGAATTGATTTACGTCGGGTGAGAAGAGATGATAAAGAAAGCACTTCAGTTAAAACAGTAACAACGTCTATTGGTCAAAGACTTAATGATAAAACTTTAACAATGTCTATTGGTCAGAAACTTAATAAGATTCTATTATGCCCGATTACTAAGGCGCGCATGCTTTCTCGATTTGAGGTACGTCTTTGAATTGTTTATAGATCTTTGGTCACTGCTTTATAAATATAATTTTTCTTAAGAGTTTTGTGTTGTGTTTTATTTAAGGTGAAAGAGCACTTGAATATTTCACTTTACTTTTTAACTATTTAACAGGCACTACTAAGAAACTTATCTTTCTCAGAACTTTGACAATTTATCATCGATTTGACTTTTACTACTGCGGTTATGAAACCCCTAGACTCAGCAGCCATGTGGCTAAACAATTACTAGGTTTGGGTCAGGAGTAAAGGAGTAGAACCTGAAGCAGTCATGTGGCTAACCTAGGAGAGGGTTTTCCATACTGAAGTTTGTCGGACTGAAGGATTGGTAGCGTATTTATATTATAAAAAGTGATGACCATTGCTCGCTTAAGGTTCATAATCGCTCCCGTTGATTGCTCGCGTTATTTATAGTTTGCCTTTAATGTTTTTATAACAATTTCTAAGTTCAAGTTCAAACTTAGGACAGGGTGATATTTATTTAGTAGCTTATGCATTTTAGTAGATCACAGTATTATCTCCTACCTCCCATAACTGGGAGACATTCCCCTATGCGCCACCTGGGGACGCGCCCTCTAAAGGTTGCAGGCTCCTCTGAGAGATTTTTTTACTGCACTGAATATACTTGATCAGACGAAGTGCATCATTATTCGGGTCAAAGACATTTTTTTAAAATGGAACATCCTGTTACTGTCATTTTGATTTCTTAGGAAAAATCCTGAATCAGGAAATGGAGGAGTTAAGTCGATTATTTGGAATACCCAATAGATGCTCTATCCAGATTTAAATGCCAAAATTCAATCTCTAAACGCGGATATATAGATTTCGATAACCGGAATTAGTCAATTATTATTCTCTATTATCTGGAAAAGCCCGGAAACCATTAGCAGTGTCGCGCGTGGTGTTTAGCAGTTTTTAGTTTACCTAAGCCCCATTCATACCGATTTCGAAGTCATTATAATCAATAATATCATTTTCGGGACCGTGTCAAATATGCAAATCAGAGTCGGAGTGAATTTTCGCGGGGAATCGATTAAAGGAACGAGATAGATAGTCCGTGGGAAATTACGTAGGTACTGAAGTAAGAAATCATTTTTTTTTTTATAAATATTTGATTGGTAATTCGGCAGTTACATAATGAATCTCTCTGCTCACCCTCTGAATCGTTTAGATTTAAATTTGGTGGATGTTTTGTGAAAAACCCTGTATAATTGTTGGTTTTCTCTATGTTAAACCTTCCGTGATTAGCATTATTACTAAAAGCAAACGCTGTAACGTCCTGGAAAAATTTAAGTGATTTTTCAAAAATTTATATCTCCTCTCAAAAAACAGATATTGAAATGAATCAAAAATCATAATATTAAAAAAAGACAAGCCTTTAAAACAAAATACATTGCAATGTTATTCTACCACCCGATTACTGCACAGGGTGTTCAGAACCTACGGACATTAACGCAACTTTCCTTACGCGCCAGTACTTCTGGAAAATCATATTTGTTCTGTGCAATAAATAGTAATATACAAAAATACTTCATCTCGTTATTTTTGGATTCATTTAAAATATGCATTTCAAATTTATTCACCGTCACGCTATATTTTTAGAATTTTGTATCACTTGTATCATTTAGTATTATATTTGCTTCTTTCAGCCCCCTTTTAATTGAAATTATTGTGACCGGTATGTCCAGCAGCTACAGATATCATCAACACACGAAAAATATCAACAAAATCATTGATATTATCGCAATATACATAATCGGTCCCCTCCTTTTTTTTGAAGCCATATGAACACTCCATGTAACTCCTCAACAAACGGTACCAAAGGGAAACGCTGGATCAATTTTTATCGTCAATAACGCGACTACCGCAAATACTCCCTTATAAGGGGTCAAATCCAATGAAGATTTATTATAATAGAGTTTATGTGCCCTAATCACATGCTATATCATAATAAAGGCTCGTTAATGCAGCGAAATGACGAAAAAGGGTCAAACGAGATGACGCTTGCATATAAAAGGGTGAATTCCGTGGCGGCGATAGTCCGGATCCCGTCGTTTTATCTTCGGTTTCGATTACAATAGAAATTATTTTATTAATAAAATTAGTCAGAACATGGTCGTACCTCAAAAGTTGCAAACGAACCGAGTCAATTTGGAAAATAAATTAAAAAGTATCAATAAAGGTTCTGTTTGGATCGACAGCTTTTAATGAATACCCGGTATATACACTGGAAGATAATGAGGCTGTTTACTATCTTAAAGTTAAATTTTAAATAAAAAAATTGCGATAGGCCTGTCGGATCTCCCGATTTATCCCTTGTGACCTTTTCGAATGGAGGTTGTTTGATGTCACTTGATTATTAAACGCAACTGCAAGATCGCTCTAGATCTAAAATATCTAATTACTGAAGATTGTATAACTCACAACACAAACAATAGTAAACTTTGTAAATTTTTGGAGTTCAATTTACAAAGTTTTTTGCAATAATTATTTCCTTAAATTACATTTAAACTATTGTGGACTTTGTTTCTAGAAAGTATCGAAATTGCGTTTTATTAAAAAGAGACTCCAGACTGCTCACGCTAAAAGGAGTCAAGATAGTTCAAATCAGGAAATCTGGCAGACCACCATATCGCAGTTCTTCTACCATTGTTTTAGAAAAAAAAAACAAATAACGTTTTCAACAGAATTTACCATCTTTAATTATTATTTTAATTCATGCTTGCACACGCGTAATTCTCCTCCGTAATTCACCTTTATATATATTATTTATAGTGCAAAAAAGCTCAAACTAACTGGAAAAGAAGGCATTTTTGAAGACAAATTAGAAATAATAAAAATGCAAGAAATTCGAATATAAAATTAAGCAAAGCAAGCACTTGCAGCAGAAAAAATTATATTAAAATAAAATAATAATTGAAAAATAAATAAACATTCTGAACTTGGCTAAGACAAACGGATATTATAAGCGATGCAATAGAAGGGCCTGCCAGATCTCCGGACATGACCTCATTTGACTTTTTTTACATGATCATTTGAGGTTGGTAGTTCGAGACGTCAAAGATGTAAAAGTACCCAAAGTGTGAAATTATTAAAATCCGAAATGATGTCATAAAGTGGCCGGCCGGATTTCCAGATTTAGCTTCATTTGAGGTTTTTACCGGATCATTTAGAGGAATGTGAGAGAGGAATCGAAAATTGATAGTAGTTCAATAACAAGTTGCATCATCTAAATTCTATACCGCAATGTATATGTCTAGATTTAATCTTTTTTGAGCTAAATTTCATATTTTCTAAAAATTAATATATATTATTAATTTATATTGCAACGAAGCACAAACTAAAAATAGATTCGTAGACGAATTAAAAATAATAATAATACGAGATATACGAAGAAAAATATTGAAAAATTATATCAAAAGAAAATAATTAAGAAACAAACAAACACACTGAACTTGGCTAAATAATGATTTTGCAAACAAACGGATATTAGAATCGATGCTAAAGAACGGGCCCGCCAGATCTCCGGACATGACCCCATTTGAGTTTTTTACAAGATCATTTAAGGTTCGCAGTTCGGGACGTCGAAGACGTAAAATTACCCGAAGTGTGAAATTATAAACAATCGAAAAGGATATATCGCCGCTTAGTAATAACGACGAACTAAGTGAAAATCTCGCGTTAATTCGGAACATCGTTAAATCATAATATTTATCTAGCAAGATTAATCGGTGCCATAAAATGGTCTGCCAGATTTCCGGATTTAGCTCCATTTGAATTTTTTTTACTAGGTTATTTACAGGACTGTGGAACAAAAATCGAAAACTGGAAGTGAATCAATAACAAATTGCATAATCTAAATTCTATTATCGGAGCAACGATTGAGAAAATTGATAATAAATAGGGTTTTCCCAAACTTACTAAGCTTTATGTAAGGCTTCATTTACTTTTTTAAGGCTCTAATCATTTTATCCGAAAGCTTCAAGCAACGAAAGCTTCAAGCAACTCGTGACAACTTCCTGAATACTTCAAGTATTTCCTGAACTTCCAAATTTTTTTGCAAGGACTTCAACTACTTTCTCCAAAAATTAAAACGTACCATAAAAAAAATCAGTCATTTTACAATTGCTTCAAGCCTATTGTGATCATTTTAAAGCTGTTTACAGGAGCTTTCAATTTGTTCAACCTCTTTCTGTATACTTCAGACTCTTTCAGTTTTCTGGAAGAGCTTTAACTACTTCCCTAAGACATTGAACTTTTTATAAAAGCATCAAACAATGTTTAAATATTTGAGAAGATTCAACAACTTTCTGAGGCTTTAGGCATTTCATAACATCATCAAGGCTTTAAGCATTTTATAACAATTTCAAACTCGTGTTAGCGGCTTCAATTTTATTCTTAACGTTTTAAAAGCCTTAAATGAACTTTCGCCATTTTCTGGATGCTTCAGGCAAGTTTCTGTAAGCGCTTCGTTTATGTTTTAAAAGCTTTAAGCATTTTATTAAACGTTCAATTTCCGAATATCTCAAGTTTTTCGTATCGATTTCAAGCTGACTTAAAAGAACTTCCATCACTCTTTAAATTCTAACTCTTTCTTAACATTGAAGATTTCTTTCAGTCCTTTGTAAAGGATTTATATATTTTATAAAGGCTTCGAACACTTTCTGATTGCTGCAAACCCCTTGTGGCTATTTCAAGCTTTCCTTAGAACAGTTTTAATACCTTGAAAATACTTCAGCATTTTAAAAAAATCTTCAAACCCATTTTAAATGCTCGTGTGACCATTTTAAAGCCATTCTGAGAGCTTCAATTTCGATCTTCAAGAGAAGCTTCGAACACCTTCTAAATGTCTTCAAGCAGCATAGCCCCAAATTTCATTTACTTAAAGAACCTAAAATAGCTTCCACTACTTCACGAATGCTTCAATCTCATTATAAAAAAGCTGAAGCAACTTTCTTTTCTTATAGTTCAAACTTATTAAAAAAGCTGAAGCTGAGGGCTGGGTGCTTCATGCCCTCTTTTATAATACAAACCAAGCTCATGAACACTATTTGAATGATTAAAGCATTTTATAAATGCTTCAAACAGTTTCTGACCCCCCCCCCCCCTGACGATTTCAAGCTCTTTCTAAAAGCATGAATTTCTTTTTAATGCTCTAGACATCTTTACCGAGCTTTCCATACTTTCTAAATTCAAATGCTCTATGAACTTATAAGCTTTCAATAAAAGCAGAGAAAATAAGGAAAAATAAAAATAAAATAATTAAAAAATAAACAAACACACTGAATTAGGCTAAATAATAAGTTTGCAAACAAATTAATGGATATTAGGAGCGATGCGATAGAACGGCCCGTCAGATCTTCGGACATGACCCCATTTGAGTTTTTTTTACAAGATTATTTAAGGTTCGCTGTTCGGGACGCCAAAGACGCAAAATTACCCGAAGTATGAAATTATAAACAATCGAAAAGAATATATCGCAGCTTAGTAAATAACGATGATCATTTTGAAAATCTCGCGTAAAGTCGGAACTTGGGTAAATCATAATAATTATTATCCAGATTAATCAGTATGATAAAATGGCCGGCCCGATTTCCAGATTTAGATCCATTTGAGGCTTTTTACCGGATCATTTAGAAGAGTGTGGGTTGCATCATCTAAATTCTGTTATCGGAGCAACGATTGAGACAATTGATAATAAATAGAGTTTTTCCAAACTTATTAAGCTTTACGTAAGGCTTCATTTACTTTTTAAAAGCTTTAATCATTTTATAAAAAACTTAAATGCGTCCTGAAAGTTTCAAGCAGCTCGTGACAACTTCCTGAATACTTCAAGTACTCCCCGAACTTCCAAAATTTGTCCAAGAACTTCAACTACTATCTCCAAAGATGAAAATGTTCCATAAAAATTTTTGTCATTTTACAATTGCTTCAAGTCTATTGTGATCATTTTAAAGCTTTCTACAGCAGCTTTCACTTTCCTCAACCACCTTCTGAATACTTCAGACTCTTTCTAAACTATCAGCTGTCTGGAAGAGCTTTAACTATTTTCATAAAACCTTGAACTTTTTATAAAAGCATCAAACAATGTTTAAATATTTGAGAAGATTCAGGAAATTTCTGAGGCTTTAAGCATTTCATAACATCATCCTAAGCATTTTATAACAATTTCAAGCTCGTTTCAGCGGCTTCAATTTAATTTTTAAGGTTTTAAACGCCTTAAATAAGCTTTCGCTACTTTCTGGATGCTTCCGGCAAGCTTTCTGTAAAGGCTTCGTTTGTTTTCTAAAAGCGTTAAGCATTTTATAAAACGTTCAAACAATTTCTGAATATTTCAAGCTTTTCGTACCGATTTCAAGCTGGATTAAAAGAGCTTCTGTCACCCTTTAAATTCGTCAAATTCCTTTTATGCATTGATGATTTCTTTAAGTTCTTTATAAAAAATTTAAGTATTTTATAAAAGCTTCGAACATTTTCTGGTTGCTGCAAACCCTTTGTGACTATTCCAAGCTTTCCTTAGAGCATGTTTTAATACCTTGAAAATATTCAAACCATTTTAAATGTTCGTGTGATCATTTTAAAGTCATTCTGAAAGCTTCACTTTCGTTCTTCAGACCTTGAGCACTTTAAAAGAAGCTTCGACCACTTTCTAAATGTATTCAAACAAGCTTCCGATACCCCCAAGTTTCATTTACTTGAAAAGCCTAAAAGAACTTACACTACTTCACGAATGCTTCAATCTCTTTCTAAGCTACCTAGTTACTGTAGTAGTTTTACCTACTCGCTCAAAGCATTAAGCTTTTTATAAAAAGCTTGAAAGATTTTATAATTGCTTCAAACTCATTGTAAAAAAGCTGAAGCAATTTTCTTTCCAAATAGTTCAAACTTATTAAAAAAAACTTAAGCTGAGGGCTGGGTGCTTCATGCCTTCTTTTATATTACAAGCCAAGCTCATGAACACTATTTGAATGATTAAAGCATATTCAAGTTGTCCATAAACTTCCACACTTTCAATAAAAGCTTCATTTATTATCTCAATAATTTAAGCATTTTAGAAAGACATTTTAAATGCTTCAGATCGCTTGTGTATTTTTTCTTGAAATTCCAGTGTAGTAGGCTTAAAATAGCTTCCTCCACTTCTTAAGTTCTTCAAGTTCTTCCAAATTTCTCGCAAGAACTTTAATTACTTTCTCCAAGAATTGAAGCGTTCCATAAAAAATGCAGTAATTTTATAAAACAGGAGCTTTCAATTTCTTCGGCCACTTCCTGAATACTTCAGACCCTGCCTGAACTACCTAGCTTTTTGGAAGAGTTTTAATTGCTTTCCTAAGACATTGAGCTTTTTATAAAAGCATGAAACAATGTTTAAATATTTGTGAAGGTTCAGCAACTTTATGACTCTCTGATATTCCAAGCTTTCGTAAGGATACCTACTTTTTCAAGGCTTTAAGCATCATCAAGGCCTTAAGCATTTTATAACAATTTCATGCTCGTTTTAGCGGCTTCAATTTCATTCTTAATGTTTTAAACGCCTTAAATGAGCTTTCGCCAGGCAAGCTTCCTGTAAGGGCTTCGTTTATTTTTTAAATGCTTTAAGTATTTTATAAAACGTTCAAACAATTTCTGAATATTTCAAGCTTTTCGTACCGATTTCAAGCTGGCTTAAAAGAGCTTGCATCACTCACTAAATTCGTCAAGTACCTTCTTAACATTAAAGATTTCTTTAAGTCCTTTATAAAGGATTTATGTATTTTATAAAAGCTTCAAACATTTTTTGATTGCTGCAAACCCCTTGTAACTATGTCAAGCTTTCTTTGGAATATTTTTTCTTCTGTCAATTTCCGAATACTTTAAGCTGTTCCTGAACTTGTAATTTTTCTAAGAGCTTTAGTGTAAGTAGTTAAAAAAATCTTCACACCATTTCTAAATACTTCAAAACCCTGGTGGCATTCTGAGAGCTTCAGTTTCGTTCTCCAGACCTTGAGCACTTCAAAAGAAACTTCGATCACATTCTAAATATCTTCACACAGGCTTCCGATAGCTTCCTGTAAGTGCTTCATTTACTTAAAGAACCTAAAAGAGCTTCTCCCACTTCATGAATGCTTCAATATCTTCCTGAACTGCCTAGTTACACAGTTGCTTCCCCTACTCCCTCAAACCTTTAAACATTTTATAAAAGCTTCAAATATTTTCATTGTGTTGACTGCAAACTCTTTCTAAGAGCTTCAGTGTTTTTCCATACAGTTCCAATTTATTAAAAAGCTGAAGCAACTTCCTGAGTACTTCCTGTCCTCTCTGATAATCCAAACCAAGCCTTAAATACTGATTCAAGCATTTTATAAGCGCTTCAAACAGTTTCTGAAGTCAAGTCTGACGAGTTCAAGCTCTTTCTAAAATCATCAATTTCTTTTTAATGATCTAGACATCCTTTCTGAAATTCAAGCTCTCTATGAACTTCTAATCTCTCAATAAAATGCATCATTTATTATCTCAATGATTATCACATTTTAGGAAAACTTCCAGTTTATAAAAAGGCTGCATTTACTTGGCCAAAAGATCTCTTGAAAGCCTCAAACACTTTCTGAATGCTCCAAGCTCTTTGTGAATTCAAGCTCTTTCAAAGAGCTTCAAATTCTGAAAAGCTGATTGATTCAAGTAGTCTCTGATATTTCAAGCATTTGAAGGGCCTCATTCATATTTTCAAGGCATTAAAAATTTTATAAACGCTGCAAACACTTTTTAAACTTCAAGTTCCAGTAAACACTACTTTGGTTACTTGATCGCATAAATCGTTTAATAGAGAGATATTGCAATGCGAAATATCGTCCATGTGCCGGTTATGAATTCATTAAAATGTTATAATAGAGACCCATTTAGCGTATAAGACATTTAACGGTAACCGATAATCCTAATAGAGATATGGTGCAATGCAAAATAACGTCATCTTCGGCCAATTGTGAATTATCATTATAAGATACTTTTTTATTTCTGACTTACCTGCCTTTATGATACGTTTCTCGTTGTCATATTCTCCGTTATTACTTATTTCAATTTTCACTTTTGTATTATATTATACCCCCAACCTCCACGGTGACCCAAAATTTTTTGAAAAAGTGGGAAAAAATTAAAAAAAACCTAAAAAATTGTTCGAAAAGTTAATAAAAGTATTATAAAATGAAATAAGAAAAAAAATAAAAAAAACTAAAGGTTGTTCAGAAAGTTAATAAAAGTATTATTAAACAATAACAAAAAAAATAATAATAAAAAAGAAAAAATTGTTGGGAAAGTTAACAAGAGTATTATGAAACGAAATAAAGAAAGAAATTATAAAAAAAAATAATAGAGAAACGCGGTGTTCGGTGAAAAAAAAGTTGAAAAAAGAACAGAAAAAAAATGAAAAAATGTCGAAACTGTGGGCAAAAGTTAAGAATAACAAATCTTAAAAAAAAGATTAAAAACTCAATTCCTTATCTCTTTCAGAAGGTTCATTTCAGTTGTGTGCTTATAAAGGTGAGGCACATAATTTTTTAAATATTATTATGTGTAGCTTCTTATTTATCGACGTTACCTTTTCGCGATTTTTTTTACCGTTGTCGTTATCTTTTTTGGATTTTTATTTATCGTTCTGATATACAGTTTTTTTGTTGCTTATTTATTTTTATGAGATATATTTTGAGCTTCTTATTTATTATAAAATGTTTTGTTTTTTTAGTTCTCTTTTATCGCTCTAAGATAATTATTTTGGTGTCTTATTTATCGTTATGAAACACTTATTTATTAGTTTCTTATATATTGTACAAATATTTTTTCGATTTATTATATAGTCTTTCTTATTTATGTTACGAGTATTTTTATTCTTATTTAATTTTTTAAGTAATTTTTACGTTCAAAGTTGTTTTCTTAATTAAACCTGTAGTATACACTAACGATTCTTTAATAAATAGCTTAAATATGTTTTGGATTTTCTGACTGCGGCCAATACGCGTGTCGAAAAATGTTTTCAACAGAACTCTATTTGAATATATGACAGATGATGCCAATTTGACAGGTTATTTCATTTGACACTTTAACTTCACAGTGCTTTTAATAGAGAGATATTGCAATGTAAATATGGGGGGGGGGGGGGACAATAGAGGCCCATTTAGCGTATAAGGCGTTCAACGGTAACCGGTAAACCCAATAGGGATATGGTGCAGTGCAAAATAACGTTATCTTCGGCCAATTCTGAAATCAGTAAAATATGACGTGCATTGATCTTATAAAGCGTTTAACGATAGCCGGTAAACACAAGTGGGAGGTATTGCAATGTGAAATAACGTTATCTCAAGCCAATTATGAATTCACTAAAATGTATTAGGTACTAACGTTTAACCATTTCCGGTAATCATAACAGATATTGCAACGTCAACATCTTAAAACTAACCCGAGCTAACCTAAATTGGAATAGGGAGTAATTATATAAACTACAGTTAAAATTTAGTATGAAATCTAGAAATACAATAATACATGTATTGCGTTGTGTTGCGATTTTCCGGAGTTTCAACATGCAATTATTTGTCTCATGTTTTAAAACACCGTGTATATCAATAAGGGAGATAAGAGAATCTTATACAATATACATATCCTTAAAAACTGGAATATAAATATTAAATCGGTCCCATCCTACCGAAAAAATCTCGGTCGCATTCACGACCCCAACAATAAAAATTATTATAAATGCCCCACCTTTTTGTACTCTCGATACAATTAATAACCACCAACTTAAAAGGGCACGCATTAAAATTACGATCATGACATGGTTATGACCCATTAGCCCCTATGACACCTGTCTAATGGCAGTTTTATGGAAATGGGTGACACCTATTTCATAAAAATATTGTTTATGATAAAAAGGGGCCATAACATAACTAAAATTCTAGCGCGGTCGGAACGGGATTCGAGAATATGTACGGACATTATTTGTGGGCGAAATTCACGCAACGTTCGTTGGTTTTTCGTATATACGGTTTGATTAATTTTAATTTTTAATATGCCCGTTTTATATGTCGAGTAAATATGCTGGGAAAAGCATTCGGGAGAAGTTGAGCTATAGGTAGGTAGTGTAATAGTTTGTGTAGAGTACGGACTTTAAGCGAGGACTTCGGTTCGTGTTATAGGAACTATAACGTTAAATACGCTTATTTGAAATGAAGCACTCTATTTTTCCCTGCTTTGCTGAATGAAAAGTTGTTTTTTATTTTCGTCCGCTCTGTATTTGATTTTTGTGCAATCATTATTACTGCTTGACACCTCGTTTTAATGGCCTTTTATTTCTTCCATTTGGACGTTTCGTTCATTGAAATCGATCGATTCGTTCCTTAGATATTAAGAAAAACGTAATAGTTTAATAAAAAAAAAAACAGTAAAATGGCTGATTAATAATTCAATTAATAAATAAAGTTTGTAAACCTAATAAAACTAACAAGGCAAATCAGGTAATAAACCAACAAAAAATACCAAACAAATATAGAAAAAATCGATAAACACACAATCATTATTATTGCTTGATACCTCGTTTTAACGGCCTTTTTATTTCTTCTATTTTGACGTTTCGTTTATTTGAATCGGTCGATATTAGTCAAAAAGTTTAATAAAAAAAAAATAAAACAATAAAATGGGTGATTAATAATTCAATTAATAAATAAAATTTGTAAACCTAATAAAACTGACAGGGCAAATGAAGTAAAGAACCCACAAAAATGCTAAACAAATATAGAAAAAATAGATAAAACAAACACCAAATAAGTATAGGTATAAATAAAATAAAAAATATATTTAATTCAAACTTAACAAGCAAAAAGCTTTAAAGAAAAATACTAGTTTGTTTCGTTTTATAAAGCTAAAGCCCTTACAACTAGCTTATCTGAAGCATTTAAAAAATGGCAAAAGCTCTTTTAAGGGGTTTAAAATTTTAAGAAAGAAATTGAAGGTGCTAAAACGAGCCTTGACTGATCAGAGAGTCAGAAACTTGTTGAGATCTTTTTTGAGATGCTGGAATCCTATCAAAATAAATTGGAGCACTTGTTTGAAACATTTAAATAATGTTTGACGCCTTAAAGTTCTTACATTGATAGTTCAGGAAGGGTATGAAGCATTCACGAAGATGCTGAAAAAATTGCAAGGTCCTGAAATGGTCTTTAAAACTTTACAATATGCCTGAAGCCAACGCTTGAAGGCCATGCAGAAACTTGGAAGTCCAAGAAGTACTTGAAGCATTCAGGAAGTGGTGGAAGCTTTTTTAAGATATTTAAAACTGATAACACTAACTTGAAAGTGTCGCAAATGGCTTGTTTGATGCTGTTATAAAATGTTTTGAAAAAGTAAAGAATATCCTTACTGAAAGATTGGAATATGAGAGAGTTAGAAAGCTTGCCAAAGCTTTTGAAGATGCTAGGATTGCATGGACATAAATTGGAGCAACTACTCGAAACATTTAAATAATATTTGAGCTTTTATAACAAATTGAATGCCGTAAGAAAGTAGATAAAGCTCATACTGAAAGCTAAGTGATTCAGGAAGGCTCTGAAGAAATTGGAAGCTCCTGGAAACATCTCTAAAACCTGATAATATAATTGAAACAGTCAAGGACAGAATGCTTAAATCCTTGGAGATAATAGTTAAAGTCGTTGCAGAAAGCTTGGAAGTTCAGCAAGCACTTGAAGCATGCAGAAAGTCAAATGGCGGAAGTTATTTTAAGGCTGCAAGGCTTTTGAAGCTGCTAAAACGAGCTTCAAATTGTCACAAATGGCTTGTTTAGTGCTATTAGAAAATGCTTAAAGCCTTGAAAAGATAAATAATACCCTTACTGAAAGCTTGGAATTTCAGAAAATCAAAGAGTTGCTGAAGATGTTTAAGATGCTGGGATCACATGGACATAAATTGAAGCATCTACTTGAAACATTTAAATAATGTTAAATGTTTTTATAAAAATTTCAGCCTTAAGAAAGTAAATAAAGCTCCTACATAAAGCTTGGTACTTTAGGGAGAGTATGAAATATTCAAGAAATGGCTGAAGAAATTGAAAGCTCCTGGAAAGAGCTTTAAATCGACACAATAGGTTTTAAGCAAGTATAAAGTAACTGCATTTTGAAAAATTATTTGAAGTCATTGCAAAAAAACTTGGAAGTTCAATATGAACTTAAAGCATTCAGAAAGTGCCTCCGCCACTCTTTAAGGTATTTAAAGCTGCTAAAACAAAGTTGAAATTGTCAAAAATGGCTTGTTGGATGCTGTTATAAAATGCTTAAAGCTCTGAAAAAGTAAATAATATCTTTACTGAAAGCTTGGAACATGAGAGAGTTAGAAAGTTGTGTAGACATATATTTGAGCATCTGCTTGAAGCATTTAAATAATACTTGAAGCTTTTATAAAATGTTTAAGCTTTAAGAAAGTAGATACAGTTCTTACAGAAAGCTTGGTAGTTCAAGGGGGATATGAAATATTCAGAAAGTGGCTGAAGCAATTGAAAGCTCCCGGAAAGAGCTTTAAATCGATACTATAGATTTGAAGCAATCGTAAGGTAACCGCATTTTTTATAGAACGCTTAAGTCCTCGGAGAACTTAGTCGGTCTTTGCAAAAAAACATGGAAATTCAGCAGGAACTTGAAGCACTCAGAAAGTGGCGGAAGCTATTTGAAGGTATTTAAAGCTGCTAAAACAAACTTGAAATTGTCACAAATGGCTTGTATGATGCCGTTATAAAATGCTTAAGCTTTGAAAAAGAAATATCATCTTTACTGAAAGCTTGGAACATGAGGTAATTAAAAAGTTGCAAGGCATACATTTGAGCATCTGCTTGAAGCATTTAAATAATATTCGAAGCTTTTCTAAAAAGTTTAAACTTTAAAAAGTAGATCAAGCTCTTACAAAAAACTAGATAGTTCAGGGAGGGTGTGAAATATTCAGAAAGTGGCTGAAGAAATTAAAAGCTTCCGGGAAGTGCTTTAAATCGATACAATAGATTTGAAGCAATCATAAAGTAACCGCATTTTTTATAAAACGCCTAAGTCCTCGGAGAAAGTAGTTAAAGTCTTTGCAAAAAAACTTGGAAGTTTAGTAAGAACTTGAAGCATTCTGAATGAAGCGGAAGCTTTTTGAAGGTGATTAAAGTTGGCTAAAAAGAACTTGAAATTGTCACAAATGGCTTGTTTGATGCAGTTATAAAATGCGTAAAGCTTTGAAAAAGTAAATAATATCTTTACTGAAAGCTTGAAACATGAGAGAATTGGAAAGTTGCATAAGCATACATTTGAGCATCTTCTTGAAGCATTTAATTAATATTTGAAGCATTTATAAAATGTTTAAGCTTTAAGAAAATAGATAAAGCTCTTACAGAAGGCTAGGTAGTTGAGGGCGGATATAAAATATTCAGAAACTGGCTGAAGAAATCGAAAGCTTCTGGAAAGAGCTTTAAATCGATGCAATAGATTTGAAGCAATCACAAAGTAACCCCTTTTTTATAGAACGCTTAACACCTCGGAGAAATTAGTTGGTCTTTGCAAAAAAAACTTGGAAATTCAGCAGGAACTTGAAGCATTCAGAAAGTGGCGGAATCTCTTTTAAGGTATTTAAAGCTGCTAATATGCTTAAAGATTTGAAATAGTAAATAATATATTTATTGACAGCTTGGAACAAGAGAGAATTGGAAAGTTGCATAGGCATACATTTGAGCATCTTCTTAAAGCATTTAATTAATATTTGAAGCTTTTATAAAATGTTTAAGCTTTAAGAAAGTAGGTAAAGCTCTTACAGAAAGCTAGGTAGTTCAGGGAGGGTATGAAATATTCAGAAAGTTGCTGAAGAAATTGAGACCTGCTGGAAAGAGCTTTAAATCGATACAATAGATTTGAAGCAATCATAAAGTAACCCCATTTTTTATAAAAAGCTTAAGACGTCGGAGAGTTTAGTTGAAGCCTTTGCAAAAAACTTGGAAATTCAGCAGGAACTTGAAGAATTCAGAATGTGGCGGAATCTCTTTTAAGGTATTTAAAGCTGCTAAAATGCTTAAAGATTTGAAATAGTAAATAATAT
>MU183896.1:71021-81356 GCA_016904865.1 Pissodes strobi | reverse complement strand
ATTTAAAGCTGCTAAAATGCTTAAAGATTTGAAATAGTAAATAATATCTTTACTGAAAGCTTGGAACAAGAGAGAATTGGAAAGTTGCATAGGCATACTCAAATGTATGCCTGCATACATCTGCTTGAAGCATTTAAATAATATTTGAAGCTTTTATAAAATGTTGAAGCTTTAAGAAAGTAGGTAAAGCTCTTACAGAAAGCTAGGTAGTTCGGGAAGGGTATGAAATATTCAGAAAGTTGCTGAAGAAATTGAGACCTCTTGGAAAGAGCTTTAAATCGATACAATAGGTTTGAAACAACCATGAAGTAACTGAATTTTTTGTAGAACGCTTAAGTCCTTGGAGAAACTAATTGATGTTTTTGCAAAAAAACTTGAAAGTTCAGTAAGAACTTGAAGCATCCAGAAAGTGGCAGTTTAAAACTGTTAAAACCGAGGTTAAAACCAACTTGAAATTCTCACATATGGCTTGTTTGATGCTGATATAAAATGCTTAAAGCTTTGAAAAAGTAAATAATATCCGTTCTGAAAGCCTGGAATATGAGAGAGTCAGAAAGTTGCTAAAGCTTTTGAAGATGCTGGAATCTCAAGGACATAAATTGGCGCACATCTTAAAACATTTAAATAATATTTGAAGCTTTTATAAAAAGTTTAATGCTTTAAGAAAGTAGATAAAGCTCATACTGAAAGCTAAGTGGTTTAGGAAGACATTGGAAGCTCCTGAAACACTCATAAATAGAACGCTTAAATACTTGGAGAATTAGTTGAAGTCGTTGCGTGAACGTTCACGAAGAACTTGAAGCATCCAGGAGGTGTGGAAGGTCATTTAAAGCGATTAGAACCTCCATAAAGAATTTAAGCTCCTAGTAAGGGCTTGAAGGTGTCACAAGGCGCTTGAAGCATTCAGAAAGCGTTTAAGTCTTTTATAAAATAGTTGAAGCTTCAAAAACCTTTACATAAATCTTGGTATGTTTGGTAAAAACTTGAGGCATTCAGAAAGTGCCTGATCCAGGTGCTTCAGATCTCACTTTTCCTATGTGCTTCGTTCAACTTTAGATTAAGTAGACCGTATTTAACCAATTTCATGAAATTATGTTTTAGTCTTAAAGATAACTCATATATTAGGTATCTATACACAAATTATCCTTTGGATAAAAAACTGAAGCCTAAGGAATTGTATAAATGCCACCATGTCATCTCGCTAGACTTTTTCTAAATGTACAATTTCGATCAAATTTCGAATATTTTTGACCGTATATTTCCACGCTATTCTAAACAACCCCGTAAAAAACTTCAAATGGAGCTAAATCCGGAAATCAGGCCGGCCATTCTATGGCACCGCTCAAGTTTTATTGTTCTTCCGTTGTTTAATTGGAACGAAACGGACGTTACTATGCAAAAAAGAGACCAACTAAATGCATACATAACCGAACCGCAACGAATTACTTTAAAAATAACGTTGGACTATTTTCCTTTTCAGATGCATCTTATCAATATTTACGCTCGAAAACAAGTTCGTAAAGTAAATTTTTCAGCCTTTGTACGACCGTCTTCTCCAGTGAGTTTTTCTTTAAGGCCCTCGTGAATACCTGTTCCGGACTTTTTAATTTTCTCCCTTAAACGAAAGGCTATGAAAAGTAGGGACAAAAAAAAACTGTTTACGTCATCTATATTCTATTATCGAGCAGCGATTGAGAAAAATGATAAGACGTAAAATGAGATAATAGGGGCCCGCTCGTCGTATAAAACGTTTAACGATAACCGGTAAATACAATAGAGAAATGTTGCAATGTGATATAACGTCATTTTTAACTTGACGTTATTTCACAAACGATATTGCTACGTTATTTCACTGGCCTTACGAATGCAGTAACATAGGGGCTTATCGATCATATCACATTTTAACAGAAGCCGGTAAACGTGAAATAACCTGATTGGTTAAAGTGATTAAGGATAACCAATAGACACAGAGGGAGAAATATTGAAATGTGCAATAGCGTCATTTTGTGCCAGTAAAATGCGACATCAGGAGCTCTTTGACTATATACCTACGCTTTGCAAATTCAGTAATTGCCATAAAGAGCTTTATAAAGGCTTAATGTTAATGAATAAACTCAAAAGGGAGCTATTGCGATGTAATAAAGTTGTATTGATGAGATAATAGGGGCCTGTCGCTTTCATAAAGCATTCACTAAGAATTTTATAAAATGTGATATTAGAGACTTATTAAAGCATTTAACGATATTCGGTAAACTCAAGCAAAAAATATATTACAATGTGAAATAACGAGTTGGCGTCACAAGATCATGTGCAGCTGTCAATTCAGTAAAATGATAATAATAGGGGTCTCTTGACTGTTTGAAGCATTTAACGATAAACGGCAAATCTTAGAAAACTTCAAAGGGGCTTTAAAAGTCCAATGGAATAATAACGTTTTGGATTTCTAGTTTTTGTCTAAATAAAAAGAACATAACGAACATATCAGAGCTCCGTCGTAGTTTCCGTCCGTCCCTCGTACGCCCGATCCCTTTCTAATAATTGATGTGAAGTCGGGAGTAGTAAAGGCACTGCTGGCATCCACTATTCAATTGGAAGTTGACTTATTAGCAACGACTTTGACAAATGGGGTGTCGACGTCGACGCCGTGCAAAAAATTTTACGGTAAATATTGAACTCCGAGATTCGGGGGGTGGCGGCCGATCTAACAAGGAGCAAAGTGTTTTAGCGGCATAAACACGAAAATAAATCTCCTTTCAATGTGGAAAAACGATTTTTAACATTGTCCAGATTCGCAAGCGATTATTAGTTGTTCGAATCATGTAATCTATTTCAAGAACTAGAATAGATAGCGGACTGCGGTTTTTGTAATAAAGAGGCAGCCAAGAGGAAGGAAGATGATTAGTAACGGATAACAATTGAATATATTAGGCGCTCATCCTTATTAGCTTATTAATTAGCTATTATCGGATTTGTTCTAGACACATTTCCCATTATTACATACATTTTTATAGCGGAAAATAAAAATAAAAATGTGCAGTAATTTACCTCCTAAAGGCGATAAAAGCGTCTCCTAATTTTTTTCCTGCTTTCTCTTTAGATATCTGATGCATCTAATGCACGTTCAAAGCAGCAGGTGTCGAATATTTAATTTTAATATTCTGGCATAGATCTTGCTGCTTTTAATTTACTTTTTATCGCATCGCCAAGTAGAAAAACTTGATTATCGATTTTACGTAAAAGACATAAATATAGAGTTGTCGCAGTTTCTCATGAAGCGGCACTTCTTATAAGGAAGAAATTCGTTTTTTGCTTAAACTCAAAATTTCCAAGACGAATGTTCCAATTTTTCATAAATTAAAGTTCAAATTGAAATGTGTTATCAGAGTCTTTTATGTAAAGGAAAAATGTCCTATTGCAAAAGTTATAAGAACGGAATTTTAAATCGTGCCAGCAATGTTGCCAAATCTCTCAGTTCTGCCCTACACACGATAACTTCGTTCTTTTAAATAGACCCCTATCTTTTTTTCTAATTTTTAAGGTAAAATTCTAGAGTGTGTAATATTATTACTTTATCAAGTATAAGCAATTGATAATCGAGCTTTTGGAAACTTTGGATAGATACAGACAGAGAGAATTTATGATTTGAGATGATTAAATAAATTATAACTTTTATGGACCAAAACTCCAATTTTTTTTGTAAAATATCGTTGCGATCCCTGCATTTGCGGCCAAATTAAGAGATCTGGCAACATTGTAAATACATTTTTTAAATTCAGCATATCTATATCTCAGAACGATTTCTTATGGGTAAAAGCTCGCGAATAAAGAAAGGTCAAATTTGATAATTTTATATCATATACAGAGGTATGAAGGCACAAAAATTCGAAAGTACAATAAATAACCGACTACAATAAGATCGAATATATAAATATCGAAAATGCAAAATTTCGAAAGCAAAATATGGAAGGTTAGAAAATATCGAAAATGTAAAATATCGAAAGCAAAATATGGTAAGTCTAAAATACATTGAAAGTACAAATAATCGAATCCAAAATGTCCTAAGCGCAAAAATTCGAAAGTACAAAGGAACGAAACTGTAAAATATCCAATCTGCAAAATATCAAAAGTAGAAAATATCGAAAATTCAAATTTTTTAAAGCAAAATATGAAAAGTTCAATATATATTGGATGCATAATATCGAAAGTGCAAATAATCAAGCGCAAGATATCAAAAGCCCAAAAATTCGAAGTACAATATATCGAATCTACAAAATATCGAGTTTGCAAAATATCGAAAGTAGAAAATACTGAAATTGCAAAAAATATCGAAAGCAAAATATGGAAAGCTTAAAATATATCTAAAGTACAAATAACCGAATCCAAAATGTCGTAAGAGCAAAAATTCGAAAGAACAAAGAAACGACACTGCAAAATATCAAAACCAGAAAATATCGAAAATGCAGAATATAGAAAGTAAAATATAAACAGTTCAATATAAATGTTTTGAAAGCAAAATAATCGGGTGCAAAATATCAAATGCCCGAAAATTCGAAAGTAAAATATATCAAGACTCTAAAATATCGAAAATTCTAAATATCGAAAGTACAAATAATCGAATGCAAAATATCGAAAGCGCAAGAATTCGAAAGCACAAAATATCGAGACTGTAAAATTTCGAATCTGCAACATATCAAGAGCAGAAAATATCGAAAATGCAAAATATAGAAAGTAAAATATAAGTAGTTCAATATAAATGTATTGAAAGCAAAATATCGAAAGTACAAATAATCGAATACAAAATATCGATAGGGCAAAAATTCGAAAGTACAAAATATCGAAACTGTAAAAAGGATTATGCAAGATACCGAAAGTGAAAAATATAGAAAGTTCTGAATATCGCAAGCAAAATATCGAAAGCGCAATAATTCGAAAGCACAAAATATCGAAATTGTAAAATATCGAATCTGCAACATATCAAAAGCAGAAAATATCGAAAATGCAAAATATAAAAGTAAAATATAAGTAGTTCATATAAATGCATTAAAAGCAAAATATCGAAAGTACAAATAATCGAATGCAAAATATCGATAGGGCAAAAATTCGAAAGTATAAAATATCGAAATTGTCAAATATAAAATCTGCAAAATATAAAATAGAGAAAAATCGAAAATTCAAAAGATTGAAAGCAAAATATGAAAAGTTCATCGTATACTGAAAGCAAAATATCGAAAGTACAAATAATAGAGTACAAAATATCAAAAGCCCAAAAATTCGAAAGAAATATATCAAGACTGTAAAATATCGAAAATTCCGAGGGGGTAGTCACTAGGGTAAAATTTGTGACAAGATTGCGAAAAGTAAGGGATTGCGAGGGATTTCGAAAGATTGCGAGGGATTTCGAAAGATTGCGAGGGATTGCGAGGGATTGCGACGGATTGCGACAGATTGCGAGAGAATTCCAAGGATTGCGAAGAACTCCCAATGATTGCGAAAGACTCCCAAAGGATTGCGAAAGACTTACGAGGATTGCGAGGGATTTCTAAAGATTGCCAAAGCGTTTTCATGTTCTTTTAAAGTGTCTTGCAAATTGCAAAACGTATACTTAGTTTTACGCTCGGGTTTAGGGAACTATAGATAGGTTTGTTATGGAAACTAGAAATATCCTTCAATATGAAAATATAGAAATTAGAATTGTTAAAACATGGACTTTGATTAAACAAAAATCCTCAATAGAGATAAAATATTTTACATTATCAACCACGTTCAAATTTTGAGCCCCAATTAAAAGCTATCCTAAAAATTAAAAAAGAAATACAAAAGTTCTAGGGTAGTTTATCTATTATATTTTGTTAATTATTATGAATCAAACCAATGAGCACAGAGACATGGTTCTGGCAATGGATTCATGTTTATGACAACTTTGTGAACAGGATAATTTTAGGTAACATCAAAATGAAATAGCTTATTTGTGGCCTTTTGGAAATCTCTTGAATGTTTTGGTTCAAAAATTATATAGGTATACCGGGTGACCTCGAGATTATACTGACCACTGATCAGGCGTTTTTAACGTCATTAGAAATATATATTTTGAGATTTAGGGAGCTTACAGAAACGGCTATAAGGAAAAAAGTAGGCGTAAAAACAGTAATTAATCACTTCTGATCATACCCGACGTAATGGAAATTGTGTTAGGTATTTTAAATGGAACAACCTGTATATTTTTGCTATTTTCGATTTTACCTATTCATCAAAATCTAAGTCATGTAACCCTCCCTATACCTATCTATGATAGTTTCGGATACAGGACGTACTACTAAAATTATTTAAGTGGATGCTGGTTAAGTGTCAAATTTAAACATTTCCGGATTACCTACAGGTAAACTGAAAGTGAAAGTTTTAGTAGTTTAATAGTTAATATACCACAAAAATTTGTCGGGTGTTTCATTTCAAATAACAAAGTTTCTATTATTTCTGGTTGGATCGAAAATGACCCATTAATTATTGCATTTACTCCTGTTCTTTTCTTGATGGACATTCCGGTAAGCTCTCCATATTTCGTATTGATATCTTTTTGTATAATTAAATAAAACGCCTGGTTAGTAATCTCGCGGTCACCCGGTATACAGGGTGTCCTATTTCACTGCTTTTTGATGCTCAGTTGTTTGTTTCAAATTTATTTTAAGATAAACAGAAAAAACATAGCTTATTTGGATTAGACTGTGCTTTAATGCAAAATAGCTACAAATATTTAAAAAATTAATATCAAAAAATACAAAAAAAGACTTAAAAACATAGGTAAGTATAACCCCAATACGCAAAATTGACCTCAATAAATTAACTTTAAAATGGTCTAAATCAAAAATAGCCGGTCAGAAAAACAGCCAAAATCAGAAATAAGAACTTGTGCATTTAATTACAAATAATCTTTGAAGCTATTTTTTGCAGCCTTAAATTTCTGTTCGATTTCTAATTTTTGATGCCGTTTTAGATAAAAATGCTCAATTTTCAATAGTGGTATTGGCTCATAAAATGTGAACTTATTTTCCACTATTTGAATGTCTTCATTTTTCTCTTTTGGCCAAATAGGTGTCGAGGGACGACTTTAAGGAATTTAATTTTGTTGGAGCTCTTATCAATCCATCCTCTACAACTCTACCAGTGTACCATGTCCGTAAATAACATACCGCATAATAATTTTCCAAACGTATATCAATAGAGCCAATAGAGTTGATATTTTTGTTTTTCAAGTAACCCCCCCCCCCCCCCCCATATTCTCTTACACCAAAGAAGACGGTCGCTTTTAAGTCTTCCTAACGTGTTAGAAAAGAGCCTCGAAAAGAGCCAATAAACGAGTGGATTTCATTACTAGCATTTCTTTGTTGACTTTAACACCTAGAAAAGAACGATCTTCCTTTTGTTTCTTTTTGCTCCTTAATATTTAACTCAGTAATACCCGAGGTAATACCTTATAAATCCTCAAATGCATTATTTTCATTGTGAATATCTTGTCTGTCTTCCTCGTTTACCGTTTGCCCCTCTATATCTTGATTCATACCGAGATTCATACTCGGATTCATATTCATAGTTAAGATATTAAGGATATTAAATAAAAACTATTTTTACGCATTTGCGCTTCTGTGTTCATACCTTGGTTCGATACATATAAAAAATATTTTGGAGGCCTTATTATAATTTTTGTCTATGATCTTTAAAACCGAGTTTAAATTATGTATTTCAGATATCTTTATAAAATCGATATGTAGGTTTTTCTCGCCACAATATCGTTTACTTAATTAAAAATTTAAAACTGATGGTGCTGGAATTTCTCATACAGGGGTGTATCAGTGGAAAGTCGAGTGGGAGTAAAAAATTAATGTCTTACTAAATATACGTCAGATTTATTTATGTAGCAGTGGAACACATACAGAGTGTGGCATAAGTTTGGAAACCCCTGTTTTATTTGGAAACCACAAATTCTTTTGCGACAAAATTAAGATCCCTCGGATTATCCGAAGTTCCTGATTTCAAAATGATATCGGCAGTGTTGCCACTCATTCCGATTTTTCTCTGCCATCATAGCCAAATGTCAAATTTTAAATGGAACGTCAAATTTATTTTTTCTGCAATACAGAGTGAGACAAACTATTTTCTCACCATTAGTACATCGAAACCCATAAGAGATACGAAGTATGTTAAATCGGGAAAAGTTGCGCAATTCAAAAGGTATTGATATGCCGTTGAGAATTTTAGAAAATTTCGACTACCTCCAATGATATTCGTAATAAACCGAAAATCAGCTATTTTATTTTAATTTTGTTCTGACTTTATTTAAAGAGATAATATAAAATGAATTTAACATTATTGTTGCCATTTTTTTTCCTTTACAAGACGGTAGTATCATATTTGAAATCTGGCGTTTCGCGTCCGGGCCCCCACCATCAACTTTTTTTTTAAATACGAACCTGTGTTTTTTATTTCATTTTTAGAAGCCTTTGGTTTCCCAAAACCAACGATGTCTCACACTTGTCCAATAGCGGTAACAAATATTCTCATAAGTGAAATCGAGTCAGAAAAGATTGCTCTCGAGATTGCCCTATCTCTGTCTAACACATTATTTCTTATGGAAAAAATCTAGATTTGTTGATTTATTAGTACGTGTGAGACATCGTTGGTTTTGGGAGAACAAAGGCTTCTAAAAAATTAAATAGAAAATCCAGGTCCGTATTTAAAGAAATGAAGTTGATTATGGGGGCCCGGACACGAAACGTCAGATTAAAAAGTGATACTTCCATCTTATAAACAAATAGCAATGTTAAATTCGTGTTATATTATATCTTCAAATAAAGTCAGGAAAAATAAAAATGAAATAGCTGCTTTTCGGTTTACTAAGAATATCTCCGGAAGTAGCCGGAATGTTTTAAATTTCTCAACGACATATCGATGACCCATAAATTGCGCAACTTTGCCCCCATATAACAGACTTCGTATCTCTTATGGTTTCCGAGATCCTAATGGTGAGAAGCAAATTTGTTTCACCCTGTATAGATTTACCACTCCAATGCCAGTTCCGAGGCCAGTTCAGTATAGTTCATGTCAGACAGCTAGCAGTGTATAATAAGGGATACTCTGTATACGAACTGGTATTATACAGGGTGTTATTTAGGTACGCGGTCAAAGTTCACTCTTTGAGTGATTTTAGGACGAAAAGTTTATATAAACATAGGTCCGGAAATGCATTGTTTCCAAAATACAAGTGTTCAAGTTTAAGAAAAAAAAACGGTAGTGTACGCCGTTGACTTCTTTCTAATTTTGGTATTTGTTTCGGATTAAGGAACTAAAAATACAACTTTTTTGTCCCTTGAATTATTTTCGTATCTTTCTTGCTCTTTAGGGAAAAAAAATAAACACCACTACTTATTACATTTTCCTAGACTATATCACAAAAAAGGTGATTTTTTTTTCTCAAAAACTAAGCAAGTTACAAAGATAATACAAGGGATAGGAAAGTTGTATTTTTAGTTGCTAAATTTGAAAAAATATATGATTTTTCAAAAGTGAGTGACTTCCGGGACGCCAATGGACTTAAAAATAATTATTTATGGCTAAATTAGCTCCTTGTAATGTAAATATTAATGCCGAATTTTAACAAAATCGACCAAAAGAATCTTATTAAGATTTTTACCAAAAAAAACTATTTTTTTTTTAAGTTTGACATCTTGTATCTTGGAAACAGTGCGGACATGTGTTTATATGTTTATCTTAAAATCACTCGAGGAATTACCTCCTGAGGTTTGGCTACGTACTTAAATAACACCCTGTATTATTGACGACAATGAATTCAATTGTTGTCAACAAACGCGTACCATAAAAATACCTAACGATTTTTATACGTGTTTATGACAAATACTATACCCTGTTAGCGCGTAGCCGCTCCTTTGGTACTTTATATCATCTATTTTAACGAACATGTTTGTGGATTATGAGCGATTGCGAATGGATTGCGATAGGATTGCGAAGGATTGCATGGATTGCGAATCGATTTCGGGGGATTGCGAAGCGATTGCGATGATTGCGAAGCGATTGCGGTGATTGCGAAGCGACTGCGAATGATTGCGATAGTGATTTCGGCGATTGCGAGTGAGTTTGTGACAGTATTGCGAGAAGTGAATTGCCCCTCGGAAAATTCTAAATATCAAAAGCAAAATATCGAAAGTACAAATAATCGAATGCAAAATATCGAAAGCGCAAAAATTCTAAATACAAAATATCGGAACTCTAAAATGGATCATGCAAGATACCGAAAGTGGAAAATATAGAAAATTCTGAATATCGAAA